>CAKNWW010350576.1:0-10366 GCA_932074435.1 Andricus kollari | reverse complement strand
ATTTCATTTTTAATGCTCAATAGTGAAAAAAATGTGAAATTATTATTCATGATGAAATATAGCAAAAACGATTAATTTTTTTTGCGGTTGTATTAAAATGTTGAGCTTCTCGTCACGTATTGATCCTGTAGTATGACAGTGCAAACCGAAATATGGAATTTAATTTTTTTGTCTGGTTGATGATTCATCATTTCAGTTGAATAATCTTCTGTTTTTTTTTTAGATTAATCTATTAGGTTTAAATTTTTTTAAATTATTTTTTTGACTGAAAATTCAAAAATTCCCTGTTTGGCTAAACATTTATCTTCTTGAGTTTAAAATTCAACTATTGGGTTGAATAAGCCATTCAAAGTTAAAATATTTAGTTGAAATGCATGCATTGCAGTAAAAATTATTCTTTTTTAATATAAAATTAATCTTTTTCTTTAAAACCTCATTTGAATAGTTAAAAATCATATTTTTTAAATTAAAAATTTACCCAAATTTTTAGCCGAAATTTTTTTTTTTATAGACTGTTAATATTTTTTGCAAAAAGTACATACTTTTATTAGGAAAAGTTCATACATTTTTTATTATTTTAAAGCCTGCTGTATCAGATAACGTAAAATTAATAAAAATATTACTAAAACCTTTAAGTAACATCGTAAGCGATTGAGAAACATTTTGTAGTATTGGCGCATTTTTTTTATGTGTACTTGTATTGTTTTTATCTTATTCCAGATCTTATGAGAAAAATTCACCAAACTTCTGTACAGAAATTAAAAAAAAAAAAGATTAAACTCACCTACTCTGCAACGATTGGAAACTTTTCAAAAACAAGTTGGTCAAGATTTGTATTACTGAATCCCCGTATGTCAAATGATATACAAATTATAAAAATATTTCCGAAACCTGATAATCATGTCGCAAGAGATTAGTATGCGAAAACTTTCTGTATGTAGTTTTATTATATATTACATTTTATTGGCAAGATATACAAAAATCCAAAGCAAAAATTTTTAAAATGTCAAACTCACGACTGTTAATATGTTTTATACTTCGCATATTGAATGATCGAAAAATAATTGAAATATTACATTTGCCTTACATTTTTTGAAATCCTTTGACGGCTAAAATTAGTTTTAAATATATTGAAAACTCTTAAACCTTCTAAATATCTTTATTATATCCAATTTTTTTTCAACTTTTTCAAAAATTCTGCATAAGCTTTTAAACCTTCTAAATATCTTAAAAATATTTTCGAATTTTCAACAAAAAATTTCAAAAATTTAAAAAGTAAGGAAATGGCCTTAAAATGTTCCAGATTTGTTTAAATATTTGGAAAATCTTTTGTAATTTTTTGTAATCCTTTTAAGCATTTGCTTGAAATTCATTTTCAAAAATGATAAACCATAGTTCGAGCCCGTGCTTTCTTTGTAAATCGTCTGAAATTTTCTCCGAGATTTATTTTAATCCAGTAATTTAAAAAAAGTTGTTTGGTTTTCATTTTCTAGATTTTTTCTAATAAGCTCTCAAAACATATAAAAAATCTCCAAGCATTGTTTAACTCTTCCATACATTGTTAAGAACTTATTAAGAACAAAAAGAGCTCGTTTTGAGAAATTTTGAACGAATTTATAGGATTTCCAAAGAATTTAATAATTTTGAGGTATTTTAAAATCTAAAAGTCAGGCTTTTGACCACCAGTTAATTCTCGAAACTCCATGTAGCCAGCAAAGTCAAAAGTATAGATATACATTAGTAATATTCATTAAAAATTAAAATTTCCAAATTTAAGAGCACGCACTTTTACGATTTCTTATTTTTCTTCTGAGGACACACTCTTTTCTTTTGAATAGAAAGTGAAGGAAATGTATGTGTTTCTATAACGTCAGAATAAGAAAATAATTCCTCAAACTTTTTAAAAACACCAGGAAAATTTAAGTAACTTTGTTCACTGCGCATACATTTTTTATTGGCTTACAGGTCTATTGTGTACTAAACTTTTTCGGAAATATGTTTAGAACTCGAACGCAGAAATTAAAAAATAAAGTTTAAACGCACGATTTTGGCAAAGTTTGGGAATTGAAAAAAAAACAAGTAAATAACTTTTTTATATTTTTAGAACTTCGAATATCGGAGGATGTAATAATAATAAAATGCAAATTTTTTAATAACGACGGAAGAGATTAACAAATATGTTTTGGTACGAATACATTTTTTATAGGTATGCAGGTTTATTGTATGCTAAATTTTATAAAAAAAGATGTACCGAAATCCAAACAAAAAATTTTAAATATTGTTAAACTCACGACTTGCGTACAGATTGTGTTTTGTTTCAAAAACAAGTTCATAAATTTTGTATATTTGTGAAACTTCGCATATGAGATCATGTAAAAATAATAAAAAGATTACATTTGCGTTACATTTTTTGAAATCATCTCAATGTTCAAATTATTTTAGAATATTCTTATAACTTCCCAAGCTTCGAAATATCTTTCAATGGATTCCAATTTTTCACAAAACTTGTCTTAAATTCCGAAAAATTGAATAATCAACAATTTTCAACAAAATAATTCAAGTTTTAACCATGTAAATAAGTTTTCAATCAAGAAGAAAAATTTTCAAACATAAAACTAAAAACTTACAGCACAACACATACATTTTAATTCAAATTGTTGAATTTGCAACAAAAAACAATTAAATTTTTGAACAAATAGTGGAATCTTCAAGCCCTGAAGATAAGATTTTCAAAAGATAGTTAAATTTTGAACCTAGATCTTTACTACCAAAATAGGTGAATTTTCAATCCAAGAGGAAGAAATTTTTATCCAGAAGACGGGCTTTAAACAAAACAGTTGAATTTTTAAGACGAACCAGTTAATTGTCTACATAAGAGTTGATTTTTTTATCTGAAAATATAAATGTTCAACAGAAAAGTTTATTTCCAACAAAATAGTTGGATTCTGAACAATAACATGAACAATTTTTAATCAATAGACTGGTCAAATTTGCAATTGAATATAATTATTTTTAAAAATTCAACAAATCAAGAATATTAATTTTCTACCAAAAACAATTAATTTGTAACAACAAGCAGTATGTTTTGTTCATTTAAATTATAAACTTTCGAATAAAAAAATATCTCACTCAAAATTTCAGAAGTTTTTGATAATTTATATGTAATTACAAAAAGTTGTTTACCGAATCAAACATAAAGAGAATGATTATGAAATCAAATAATTCAATTGAGGGAAAAGCTAAATGATAAAAGAGATAACTTGTTAGAAAAATCAGACAACAAATTTACAAGAAAACACATGAATTTTCAAGAACGGAAGAACAAATATTCAACAAAATAGTTTAATCTTCAAACAATGAAATAAATATCTATCAAATTAGTTCAATTTTCCACCAAAAAATATGTATTATCAACAGGAAATTTAATATACCAATTTTCATACACAAATGAATTGTTATACATATATAATATCATAACGATAACATTTTATAATCTTTTTAAAAAATGGCTGAATATCACAGGATTGATTAAAATATATGAACCTCGTTAGAGTTTCAGGAAATAGTGCACTACTTCCGGTTGCATTATTTTACCGTCCTGTTATTGTTTGGATCAGAATTACGTATTTATAACAATGCAAGTGAAAGGTGAACAAATTTCCATTAAGTTATGTTTTTCGGTTTTGTAAGCGTTTTTAACTGGAATTAACATTTTCAAATGAAAATCATTGGATTTTGTATATTCCTAATCTTCGAAGACTTATAGTTCATGATAGCGTTTTGAAAAAGGTTTCTGAAAATAAGAATCATTTTAGTTTGAGTAATTTTTCATCAGTTTTAGGTTATATTAGCATTCTTCACAGGAAATATGTTATTTTACTTATTAGGTATCGAAGATTTACATTTCGGAAAAATTTTCTATAACGTCATATTAGTACGTATATTTTTTTCTTTGAAATAATAAAACTCGTACGTTTAAACATGCCAACAAAATTTAGATTTTTAAGTATTGCATGTTACGTTACTGTTCTAAACCGAAAATTAGTATTTTCAAATGAAAATCATTACAACTTGAAAAAGATTTAGAATCCTTCAACAATGTTGAATTATTCTAGTGATTCTTATTGGATATTGGTATTTTTGACTAGGTTAGATTAGCATTTTTCACCGGAACTCGGTTCTTTTAAACCTAAGAAAGGCTTAAAGGGGGCTTAGCATCCTAATAATTCTCCGTGATGTTATGCTTATGTATTTTTAAGGAAAAATGGAATGGTTTGATTTTTCACACAAAAATATTATATATGAATCCTGAATTTGAGATCTCAATTTTCATTTATTATCAAAAGTATTATCCTTGTTTCTTTTCTATTATTTGCTAATTCATGTACCAAATATTTTGAAACAAAAACTGAAGGAAATGCATTATAGTATGTATTTAGCATTTCATGTGATTCAAAAGTAATACAAAAATTGACGCAAATTGTGTATAACGAGATATATGTTTTTATTGCATAATCAATTTCATTGCATAGATTTAGGGGAGAGTGGCTAGTAGCATGTCGTGTAATTTCCAAAGTCGTAATTTTGCCTACATTTTGCGTAATACATGACGTTGAGTAACTTCAATTAACATCAATAACACTAACGTCAATTAATCAATAACCACGATTAACACTTGGATACATGATGGAAATATGATACAACGGATTTTGTACAAAAATCTCATTTTCAATTTATAAAATCTATCTGATGACTTTAAATATCCATTTTACACTGCATAATAAATATATCCTGATAATTTTTATTACCTTCAAAATTTCTAAAATTTTTAGTAAAAATTATAGTTTTGAAATTACAATTCTGAAATAGTTTAATTTTTGACGCCTTGATACTAATGTTGTTTAGCTTTAAAAACCTAAAATTATAGGTATGGAAAATATAAGAAAATGTAAGTATTTTTCTTAATTTTTAAATCCTCAGTGAGATACGTTACTACTTTTGTAATATATAGTTTCTTATGTTATGCTTTTTAACCAGATAAAACTAATTTGACGTTCTTAATGTCTTTTAAGAAGTATTAAATTTTTACAGTCATTAAATTTGAACCTTGATTAGGTTCAAATTTAATTACTGAAATCCTGGAAAATTAATTTCAGTATCTTTATTGCTGCTGAAATCTTTTTAAATTACACAACCTCTCGGAACCATATTAAATTTGTTGAAATGCTTTAGAAAGTTCTTGCAATATTTCAAAATATCCTAAAACCCTCTTATTCTTATCAAATGCTTTTGTATATACGTAACGGTAACATTTTGTCTTTCCTGCAGAACTATGGGTGCGTGTTCGGTGTGTAAAATAGTTATATCCAGAGGGGGATCAGAAGTTCTCGCTTGTGTTGAGCGTGCCAATCTAGTGCATTTGGCTGGTGCTAATTTTGGTAGCTTCAAGAACATTTTTGAAAAACTTAAAAAGGGTCTAATGGAATATATCTGCAAGGTACGTTCTCCATTGTCCACTAAAGCCACCTCTGCGGCAGTGTTTGGCAATTCAAGTGCGAACCCTGGTACCAGTACTCTTCAGGATGTTGATGGTACAGGTATTTCACCTCCGCTCCCTCCACCGTCGCTGCCACGGGAATGCTGGTACTCTACCCTCTGGCCTCGCAGAACTCTTGCGCAAAGTGGTCTCTGAGGGCCAAAGCGAAGCGGTTGCGCAGTCACGTGAGATTTTGGCAAAATTCAGCGAGTTTGAAACACGACAACTACAATTTAATGACCGACTTAATTCCACCCTTTCGGAAATTAAGAATGAACTTTGCAATAACTCTAGGCGTATCGACTTGTTTGAATCTAGCTCCAAAGTGCAAAATGATGAAATTGAACTTATTAAGAAGAAAGCTAAAGATTTGAAAGCCAAAGTGATGACTCTTAAGCAGGCGCTCAATGTCAACGAGCAAACTGCTCTGCATACGATGCTGGAAATTCATGGTCTCCCCATGAAGCCTAACGAAAACCTCATGGCTTCCATGGAATCTGTCGCTTCGGCTTTAGATGTAAATATTCGTAAGGATGACGCCAAGCTGTATCCTATTATAAAATCACCTTTATTGAGTAATTCCTCCATCCCCCCGATCATTGTAGCCAAATGTGGCAGGAAAGATCTACGGGATGCATTTATTGCAAGACGTAAGTTTAAGAGAGACTTCTCTACTTCGAATTTGGGATGGACTGGCTAAGAAAAGCATTTTATTTACCTTCGTAAGGCATTAACGCCTCTGTATAGAAAGATTTATGCTATTGCTCTCTGTCTTCGTAGAGAGAAAAAAATCGAATACTTGTGGATTGCTAATGGAAAAATATTCTGTCGTAAGGAGGATAGTTTGCCTAGAATACATATGTCGAACCTCCAATCTGTTGATGGACTACAATAGAAACAACTCTCTAAGACCATTATGGGTTTGATAATTTTTTCTATTCGATCATTAGAACTACTCCATCGTTTCTGTTGCTTCTGCATAGGTAAATATTTGTCATATTATATATATTGCTGCATGCTGGATATTCTATGTACTGTGCCTTCTGAAGTAAAATATGAACATTTTAGTATTTTTACTGCGCTCATTCAGCCTTGCACTGCTTCTACGAATTGATCTTTCTTATACTTTTTGTTATACATTACGAGCTTTATAATACCTGTTGCTTTTATAAATTGTAATTCATTGTGTGCCTTATTCCTTGTTTTCAAATGTAATCAAGTTAACCGGCTTCCCTTGGTTATTACTCCCTGTTATTTTACCTTCACAACAGGGTCTTTTCAAGTGGTTTACGAATTCCAGACACTTCTATATTTATCTACACTTGAACTTTACCTGTCACATGCATAATAGAAACAAAAGATATTTGCTACGTTAATGCTCAGTCTTTGCCTGCCCATTACCTTGAATTTAAACAACACTTTCTCTCCTGTTCCTATCATATCATAGCTGTGTCTGAGATCTGGCTCACGCCAAACATTCCGTCGAGGTTCGTAGCACTTGATCATTACACACTTTTCCGCAGAGATAGTGATGACAGAAAAGGTCTGTCTATATTCATGACAGTTTAAGGGGTATGCAGGTGGGAGTGGGTCCTTTTGCCAATTACCCTACTGCTGACTACCGTTTTATCAAGGCATCGTTGCATCAGGACAGTGTGCTGGTGGGTGTAATTTACAAACCTCCTATCGCTTCCTATGACAGGGAACTTGAGACTGACATTTTCGACCTCATACCGAATTATAATAATGACGTACTCACCGGTCACCCAAACACAAATCTTAATGCTACCAACAATTTAACTCACTATTTAAAATCAGTAGTGTTCTTTGACGGATTATCTATAGTTCCCCATGATACCACCCACCACACTGATCATTCAAGTACATGGATTGATCTGATGATTTTTGACGATTTAGACAAGGCAACTTCTTCTACACAACACTCAATCTCATTCCTCTCAATCCAGGATCTTATCAGCATCCAATACCAGTTCTCCTTTAATCCCTCCTCTAGTGTAACTCCTCTGTCCATACGCAATCTTAAGAATATAAATGAAAATGAATTTCTTGAGCACCTCTCTACTTATGAGTGGAATAGCATTTATACTGAAAAGGATACAAATAGAAAGGAGATTTGTCTAACCACATTTTTATCTTCGGCTATTGACAAATTCGCGCTTCTTCATACCCTTAAAGCAAATCAGAAGTCCACTTCTTGGATCACTTCTTATATCAAAGATTTAATATTAGAAAGAAAGAAAAAACGTAGATTGGCTAAAAGAACAAAAAACAGTGTTATTCAAGCCGAATTTCGTAAATTGAGAAACTTAGCACAAACCAAAATACGTGATTCATACAATCACTATAATTACAATTCTATCAAAAACAGGAATAAAAATAAAAACATCTGGTTTCTCTTAAGACGGCTTGGACTTATTCCTTATAAACACTTGACTCCTGATAACAATTTTTCCCATGCAGACCTGTTAACAGCTTTTACTACGAAATCTACACTCCTTGCAAACAGCACTTCTTTCTCGTCCTCAGTTACGTCTACTTTTGATAATACTAGATTATTCTCTTCTGACATATCGCAAGTAACCCTACTTAAAAAACTCTTCGAGGAACAATCAAATGCTTAAGGTTCTGATGGTATTTCAATTAAAATGATTCGCCTTGCTTTACCAGATATTGACCCTATTCTCATGCATATCTACCATGCATCTCTCCAGGTGAAAATATTTCCTTGAAAAAGGCGATTATTCGCCCTATTCCTAAAATATCTAACCCTACTTCTCCCAAAGATTTCCGCCCGATATCCATCCTCTGTGCTTTGTGTAAACCTTTCAAACCGATTGTGCATCAGCCACTTACTGCACACATTGAAACAAACAATGTAATGGTTAAAATGCAATCTGGGTTCCGTGCCAGGTATAGTACACTTACAGCTTCACTTGAAGTAACTGCTGACATTAAGCTTGCAATTGATAGAAGGGAAATTACGGTTGTTGTCCTTTTTGACTTTTCTAAGGCGTTTGACACAGTTGACCATAATCTACTATTACCTAGGCTCAAATCGCTTCACCTCTCGAATATGGCTGTTAAATGGTTTGAATCTTATCTTAGTAATCGCTGTGAAAGAGCACAAATTAGCAACGGCGCGAGGTCTGATTGTAGAGAGGTTAAGAGTGGTGTCTCTCAGGGATCCACTTTTGCACCTACTTTATTTAATATTTATACCTCTGAACTTGGTAGTGAACTTCGTCATTGCAACTATCACAAATATGCTGATGACTTTAAGCTTTACCTTTCCGGGTCTATTGCCAATCGTAAGAGCTTACTTCAAAGGTACAGGCGGATATTGATCTACTGGTGCAGTGGGCTTCGACAAGTGGCCTCATTTTTAACCCTGCTAAATCTATGGCTATAATCAAAGGACCTTTTTCCTCTCCATCACTTGAAACAATTGCAAACCTACATCCTCTTTTGATCGATGGACGTCTCATCCCCTTTATGGAATCTGTGAAAGATTAAGGTTATATTCTAAATCGCTGTCTTACTTGGAATGAACAAGTTGCGGATATTTCAAGAAAAAGCTTTAGAGTCCTCCAAAAGCTTAACAGGAATAAAGAATCTGATCCTTCCTTTCTTCGACTACGGCTGAGTGGTATATAACGTTATTACTCATAAGCTGAATGACAAGCTAGAGCGTAGGCTTAATGCTTGCATTCGGTTCATGTATAAGATCCCCAAGAGTGAATATATTACTCAGTATAGAGAAAGACCATGACTTCCTACACCTTGCCCAAAAGAAGACCATTTTTTACGGGTAATTTTCTTTTTAACCTATTCAGTAATAAAGCTCCGCACTATCTTATTAACCTGTTCCATTTTATTGACAAAGATCAACCAAAACATTCCAAACTCCGTGAAAGGAATTCGTGATGCACGCCTTTGGCACAAACTACCTATAAACATTAGAAATGCAGCTCCACAATTTCACTTTAGAAAAGTCCTTTCTGGTTACTTATTTATCACATCTAATCCTACCCTCGAAATCCCACATTGGTAACACTTAAATTCTTGATTAAAAATATGTATGAGTGTGTGATGTATGAATTGCGTATTTACTTTAAGTATGCATATTAGCGTATATATATAGTTATAGTATCCTTCTGTTGATAAACTGCATCTAATTATGTGGATTATAGTTTCTTTCATTACTCTTGTTCAATACCTATTTTTGATTTCAATCGTCAAATTGATCGCCGTCGCATTTTAATTGTAATATATATCACCTGTTCCTTATTAAGCTATTCAACCCTAGGAACTTTTCTTAAATAAATACAAATCCAAGTACTATGAAATCACTTAAAATCGCCTTTAATTCTTGAAATCTATTAAAAATATCTAAAAATCTTGTTGAATCTTTGAAATCAAAATTCTTTGACCACCTGGGAAAATTAAAATCCTTTTAAATCTTTCGAAATTCAAGGAAATTCTTTAAAGCCGCATATTACCCGAAATATTTACTTTTGTGTTCAAGACTTTGAAATCCTGCGAAATCCCTTCTTTCTTTGAAAATTCTTGGCAAATTAAAGAAATATAATACAATGTATAGAGTTCTTTATAGCCATAAATGTCGTCGAAAATCCCTTAAGATCATCAAACTGAAGTTTCTTGAAACCATTAAAAATACCCCAGAACCTTTTAAATCCGACGGAATCTTTCACATCCCTTACGATGTTTGGGTAATCATTCACAAACCCATAATTTTGCTTCCATCTCTCAGAAGTCCTTAAAAATCTTTGAAATGATATTGAATCTCTT
>CAKNWW010350557.1:0-11400 GCA_932074435.1 Andricus kollari | reverse complement strand
AAATATACCTCATATTTACTGCACGCATTTTCGTCAAAGCACTATTTAAAAAAAAGAAGGAAATGGTTGCCAAAAAGTTTAGAATTCCTTAAGTAGGTAAATGACTGGAGCTTCAAGTATTAACATTTTTGGAAATCAGCCATACATCTATTTTAGGTAAAGAATTTTTTGATTGAACATTTGATTATATCTTGTGTTTTCTTTTCTCCAAATTTTCAAATTTTGTATTCAAGTTTAATGTTATTTTTCACGACTAAAATAGAAACTACGCATCCTATTAAAAAGTGGTCAATAACGTGCATGTCTTCTGGGTGACCAATTTCTGCCTGTTCATTGTTTTCGTATGTTGCCTAGTGGGCCGCGAAGTTTGTGATTTGATAGTTTAGCTTATGAATAATATTTGATCTCCTCTAATGTATACATTGAGTTGCCTTATCATTATGACGTAGTATGCACGCCATGTTCGACGCATGAATAATATCGACGTCATTTGTATTATGAAATATGAAGAAACGTCGCATTTGGTATAACAAACTTTACATCGTCTACCAACACATTCAAAAATGTTATGCAAATCTAGAAAAGAATCATATTATCCGTGTGAGTCGACTTCTCCAAACATTATATAGTGAATAGCACAACTGGTTTCGATTAAGTAATGTCTGTTTATTCTTCTTTATTCGTCTCAAATGTGTATTTTGTTGAAAAAAATAGATGTTAAATTTAAAAAAAGTTCCAATTAATTTTTGTTTTTAACAAAATATCAGAACTCAAAAATATAAGAAGAAATCAATTTCATATTGGAAGAAAAGTAAGTCGATCTAAAATTTCATTTATTACAAATATTAACAGATTTTAATTAATTTAATTTTAATATTGTACGACACTATATTTCTGCATTACGATTTCCTATTCTATGTCCTCACAGAATCAGCATATTAAAGTTGCGTAGGGTTTATTTTTAGTAAAATTTTGATTTGTATTTTTCTGTGTTTAGAGAAAAAATGTTGCAGACTTTATTTGATTAATATTATGAAACCAATATATTTTTGAAGAAGAATATGAAACTTAGATTATGACACTTTAGAAAAACTTTTTTGAATCTCATCCCAATGCTATTTTGTTTCTGGATCACAAAGAATTTGTTTAAAAATGATTCAAACTAAAAATTTTGAAAGATTATTAAAGAAGCCAATTATCTTTTTTGACAGTCTTTGTAGGATTTGAATAATTAGGCCTCTAATTGACAATCCACTTGTGAATTTTTTAGTGTTAGATGTCTCAATTAACATTATTAACATGCAAAATGTATTTGTCTAAAAGTAATGTATGTTTTTAATCTAAAAATGCATAAGCTAAACTTCAAGGATATTATTCTTCCCGCTCAAAACCATGTGTTTACACTACATATCGTATGTCGATTCCGAAGGATTTACCTGTTCAGTTTTTCGTGTACAATATACTATAGAGATCGCTGATATTTGCAGTCGATTGAAGAACGATTT
This sequence comes from Andricus kollari, assembly GCA_932074435.1. Classification (NCBI taxonomy): domain Eukaryota; kingdom Metazoa; phylum Arthropoda; class Insecta; order Hymenoptera; family Cynipidae; genus Andricus; species Andricus kollari. The sequence continues at coordinate 9,895 of CAKNWW010350557.1, read as the reverse complement.
GAGTTGAAACTTCATTTTTATTCCCAAGATAATCATTAGTTTAGGTCGTAAACATTATAGAATACTATATAATTCAACGTCTTTCTTTCAAAGTTTTTCCCCTTGTTAGAAGTTATCCACCACCATTATAAACCTATGAATTGTATATTATATATCGTATGTGCTACACATATTTTCACTAAGCTTTGAAAGCCAATTTCTATAATGCGAAACGATTTTAAACTGCACGATCCGAAGAAGAGTATTTCTCGTATAATAAAAAGTATAGGACGCAGGCGGTGGTACCAGTTTATAGCTACCATTGACATTGGTTCAGGTTCTTCGTATATTATTTTAATGGGCTCTTCACCAGTTATAGGATTTTTTTCCCTATGATCATACAATCCAAAGATTTTATAATACTTGTTATATTGTACACGAAATGGCGTATTTGTTGGTATTTGCTGAAAGCCCTCTTTTCCAGGTTCTTCTGTTATATAATACAAAGGAACATCGCGAGGAAAACTGAAGAAATCTCAATCAATACAGTGATAAGAGCCTAACATGTGTCGAAAGACTCGAAACGATTGTTTACTTGTAAAAAAATCAAAAATAATTTCCTAATGCAAAAAAATAAAATCTTTGCTCGACGCATGAATAATGTCGACATCATTTGTATTATGAAATATGGAGAAACACAATATTACCCGTGTGAGTCGACTTCTCCAAACATTATATAGTGAATAGCACAACTGTTTTCCATTAAGCAATGTCTGTTTATTCTTCTTTACTCGTCTTAAATGTGTGTTTAGTTGAAAAAAATAGAAATGAAATTTTAAAAAAAGTTTCAATTAATTTTTGTTTTTAATAAAATATTGGACGAAAAGTAAGTTGATCGAAAATTTCATTAATTACAAATATTGTACGACAAGATATTTCTGCCCAAGGATTTCCTATTCTATATCCTCACAGAATTAGCATATTGAATTTGCGTATGGTTTATTTTTAGTAAAATTTTGATTTGTATTTTGCTCTGTTTGGAGAAAAAATTTGGTTGACTTTATTTGGTTAATATTATGAATACAATATATTTTTGAGGAAGAATATGAAACTTATATTATGACTTTTTAGTGAAACTGTTTTAAATCTCCTCTCAATGCTATTTTGGTTTTGGATTGAAAAGAATTCGTTTTAAAAGGATTCAAACTAAAATTTGTAAAAGATCATTAAAGGAAACAATTCTCTTTTTTGACAATGCATAGCAAAGTTCAAGATTTTAAAGATTTGGGTGATTTTCACTTGGCGACAAGAAATTTCAAAGGAATCCATATGATTTATGGGATTTCAACAGACTTCCTAGGATTTGAATAATTGTTATATAATTTCAACTTCCGTGCGGGCAAACTCAGGTTCTATCCTTCGCAATCAACTTGTGAATTTTTTAGTTTGATATATCTTATTGAACATTATTAACATCTAAAATGTATTTGTCTAAAAGTAATACATGTTTATAATCTAAACATGTATAAGCTAAACTTGAATAATATTATTTTTCCTGCTCAAAACCAAGTTCTTACACTACATATCGTATGTCGATTCCGAGGGATTTACCAGTTCAGATCTTCATCTACAATCGATTACAGATATCGTTAATGTTTGCACTCGGTTAAAGAAATAATTTAGTTCAAACATAATTTGTATCTCTAAGAAAATAATTAATACAGGTCTTAAAAATTATAGGCCACTATTTAATCCAATGTCTTTCTTTTAAAGTTTATTCCCTTGTCAGAAGTTATCCACCACCTTTATATACCTATGAAGTTTATATTATTAATCGTATGTGCTACATGTATTTTAATTGAGCTTTGAAAGCCAGTCTCTATAATGTTAAGCGATTTTGAACTGCACGATCCGAAATATCAAAAACAAAAATTGATACTAATTTTATTTGGGATTTTTTATCTCAGAACCAAAATAATGTTGACATTACAGAAAGTCTTAATCAACGCACAATCTTACTTACAATCGTTAGTATAAATTTAAAAAGTTCAAAATCTTATATCTATAACATCATTCCAATCATGTACAGGGATCTGAAGAGATTCCTCAAGATTTCCAGGGATTATGCGAGATTACTTGGAATTACATTGGATATGGTGCACCATTTGGATAGTCATTCAAGAAGAGTATTTCTTGTATAATAAGAAGTCTAGGACGCTGGCCGTGGTACCAGTTTATAGCTACCATTGACATTGTTCAGGTTTTTCGTATATTCTTTTAATAGGCTCTTCACCAATTATAGGATTTTTTCCCCTATGATCATAAAATCCAAATATGTTATAATACTTGTTATATTGTACACGAAATGGCGTATTTGTTGGTATTTGCTGAAAGCCCTCTTTTCCAGGTTCTTCTGTTATATAATACAAAGGAACATCGCGAGGAAAACTGAAGAAATCTCTAGTTTTTAATGGGTCCCTCAGACTAGGAGGACTTCCATGAATATCTGATCTATTAGATTTGATGGGTTGATACTCGTAAGGTATTTCTGTAGAAAGAAATAGAAAAGGATCAATTTTACAATTCATAACAAAAAATACAATAATAATATTATTATACATATTAATCTACGATTTAATACTTCCATAGACATCAAAGCTTATCGGTTTACGCTCGCTTTGCAGGGGTGTTTTGTTTCGCGACTTTTTCTTTTGTGTCAGTGTGGCAATTTATTATAAATTATTCCTGAACATGAAGTTGTCCTCTTGATGTTTACCGGGAAAAAGGGAAAATGTGCTTTTGTTTTCAGAGGCCACGCTAAAACACTTTAGATTTATATTCAGAATTTGGCAGCTAATATTGTAGGTACACTGATCTTTAATTGATCAGGATAATTTAACTATCATATCTTACCCAATTTTAAATTTTGGTATTGAAAGCCTTGATAGTCAGTTCTATATTTGAAAAATAAAAACTGTTCAATTCTGAATGTTTTTGTCAATTTTAGTCAGTTTCAAATCTTAAATAATTTTTATTTAGTTATTCTAAATTGATTCCTCGTTTTCAATTTTAAACGTAGAATTAAGTATCTCCATAATAGATTCAAAACTATGAAAAATTATGAAAATAATTTGCCAATGAAAGCCATGTAAATAAGTTTTCAGAACTACGCATCAAAACGTGGATTAATCCTTATTTTTAAATTTTGCAAAATATTCAACATTTCCAACTAGCTAAAGATAGAACCATCTAAAACTGATACGTCAATAACAGAATTATTTCCTTATACCACAAGTCTTAATTTTTCAATTCTTAATGTTGCCCATTCAAAATTACTTTATTTGAAACGTTTTGTTAAAATAGTTTAATTTTGGAGGTTAATAGTTTTAAAAAATTTTGTTTTTAATTGTGTCAATGTATTACAATTTAAAATTCCAGAATTCCAGAAGCTTCGAATATGAAACATTCAATCGGATCTATCAGAAAGTGATAGTTGCTATCATGTTGAAGCTTCAATAATGATAATACAATTGGAAAAATATTAGTGCACGCAAGAGTTATACTTATCATAACATTTTGAAGAACATCTAAGTTTACTCAATATATAATATAGCAATAAAGTATAATAATGTTATAGACCAATATCACAGGAAGAATCAAACAATATTTTTTCAATGACTGATTTTTCTCATAGTTTTAGGTTTTCCACGAAAGTATAATAAATTTATACAAAAAAATCAATCCTGATCAAATTCACGGAGCTAATTCTGTAAGCATAAAGAATAGAAAATTTTCTTTCAGACTTAACTTGGAGAATAAACAGATATTGCGTGATTTAAAAAAAAAGTTGGTGGTCGCTCTTAAATGTGTAAAGAAATCGACTCATACAAGCAATATGATTATTTTCTAGATTTCAATATTATTTTTGAAACTTCTGATAGTTGATTTATATTACAACGTAATTTACATAATATACAATATATGATATCATTCATTACCTTAATCATTCTTTCGTTTTGTCAACGCAATTGACGCAATTTTAATTCGAAATTAATGGAACATAATATTTTTCGTTTTTGGATAGTTTTTTAAAATGATGATATGCGACTCATTATTTTTTGCATCTGAGATCTTTTTTAGATTGTTTTAATTTGTGCAAAATATCTTTCTGAACCTGTTATCCTCAAATACAAATTTTTTTAAGTATCCTAACCATTAATAACCTTAACGTATTGTTATACTCATATCTATTGATTCCTTTCTATCATACCTATTTTTTATTATAATTACTAATCTAAAAATAACTACGGAGCCAAAAAAGCGACCGACATAATATTGCAGTAATGATCTAGCATAGGAAAAGTCTGAATCAATTGGAATTTTTTTCATACAAACTTATTTTTTATTCTATTTTGAATTGTTAGTTGAGGTCAAGTTATACCAAGGAGACCACCACAAATCGAAAGTCGTTTTGTTTTAATATAAAATTAATTTGTTCAAAGCTCTTATATTTGAAAATATATCCTCAGGTTTAGTTTACAAACAAAATTTTTGTATAAAAGTCATTAACAATGGAAATTCATTGTCACAAAATGATCAACATATTTCTCGTGAACGGATGAACGGATTTTGAAAATTCTTACGTTGAAATTTTTGTTTAAAATCGTAAAATCCAGTAATCTTCCTACGAAATATGAAAACATTAAATTTTTGATAAAAAATGACAATTTTTTTATAATATTTCATAAACCCAAAAAATAACTCCTAATTCATTTAGCTAGTCATCCAATAAATTAAAATAGCTAAAATAAATTAAACTCAGAAATGATTAATCCAAACACCTTCTCAAGATATCATATCCTTATCCCCACAGCAAAATTCAAAAACATCAACAAAATAACCCCAAGTACATTCAACGTAGCCCTTCTCAGCTGCCTTAAACTATACTTGTATAATTGCTAAATATTACTGTGTTGGTGAATATATCAACTAGTGTCTCGGAAAGGTGTCTGTGATGATTATGTTTAATCTGAAATGTTCGTTTCTGTATTAATTGAAGGCATCTACGGCGAAGTTCGTGAAATGTATTGGGAGTGATTTCCTGGGTTTGTTTAATAATGCTGCATGAACACTGATATAAACTAGAGTGTAGGAAGTATATCTGAAGTGATTACTTTTTACCTGTTTTAGTTGACAGTAGGTGATACTGGGTTCGTTAAATTCACTAGGGGTTGTTTTTATTTGGTACTCTTGAGATTGAGATGTGATTTAGAATCTTGGGAATGTGTCTCGGGTGATTATTTTCAATATGACATTTGTATGTTTGTTCTAGTTGAAGGCAGCTCAGTCTGGCTAAGTTAAATGAAATGGGGATTGATATTTTGGTTTTATGAATATTACTGTGGACATGGGGATAAGAACTAGGCATTTAGGAAGGTACCGTGGTTAATTATTATTAATCTGAAAATTCTTTAGATGCTTGAGTTGACGGTAGCTTTATCGAGTTTTGTTAAATGTACTAGGGGTTATTTTTTCGTGATATTCAATATTACTGTGGAGATGAATATATAAATTAAAATCTTTAGAATGTGTTCAGGGTGATTATTTTGAACTTGAAATTTGTTTGCTTTAGTTGGATGGCAGCTGAGACGGGTTAAGTTAAATGTAGGTTCCTCATGGGTATACGAAAATAAAGGATAAGTTCAAGCAAGGGAATATATTTTAAAAGTAAAAAGTTAAGCTTGTAACTTTTGTGATCTATAATTATTAAATTAATAAACATGAAACTTGATTTTCCACTCCATCATTTGTTCAACTGAATGCGAACATTAGCGATCCCTACACGAAAAATTGAATTGGTAAACCCTTCGGGATAGCTATATGATATTTAGTGTAAACACTTTGTTTTTATCACCAAAAATCATATCATTAAAGTTTTAACTTATTATTTTTTATATTTAAATCAAATTTTGTTTTTCAATACATTGTACACATTCCAAATATTTAATTAGGCATGTAGCACTGAAGAATCCGCAAGTTGACTGCGAAGGATAGAAACTGAGTTTACACGCACACACATTGAAAGTATTTTCATGTATATTAAGGCTATTATTTGAATTATTTGAACCTGTTAAAGTTTCAAGCCATCAAGTTGTCAATGTCAAATAAAATTTAATGAATCATATCATTTAATAACGTATTTTGAATTGGTAATTAGAAGCATGATTCTTCGAGTCCTATGCAATCGGTTGAACTGCAATAAATCATATGAAATCCTTAAAATTTCTTGTAAATTTCTCGTTGTTTTCATTGGTAGCTTATCGATCTGGAAACAGGGTAGTGCATTGTATTATGTTTCATTAATTGAAAACTAAACTTGTGTTACCCAAACAAATTTATAGTAAGGCTTATAAATTTTATTTTATCTCGTACAATATGTAGAAACATGGCATTTGACTTGTCCAAATTGAAATCGACTATCAGCAAACTAAAAAATGTTATCGAAATCTAATTAAGAATTAAATATGCTTGTGTAAGTCGTCTTCTTCAAGAATTACATAATAAGCAAAAAAATTTCAATCACGTAATATTTTTTTATTCTCCTTTGATTGTCTGAACCCTGCAGAAAGAAAATGAGTTTATTAAATTAGAATTTAAATTGTCAAAGAAGATAACTTAAAGTTATAAAAAAATGTAATTAAAGCATCTTTTATATCTGTTTATAGTCGATTTAAATTTGGAAACATTAAATACTACGGTTCTTCGTATGTTACAATACAAATAATATGTTTGATTTTCTTAAATTCAGCAGACATTTCGACACTTTAAACACATCTCCGACTCCTAATCAGAGTTTTATTATAAATTCCGAGTGTGTAAGTTACTTTATTACTATATTGTAACTTAACTTACACAATAGAGGAGATAAAATATGATTTATTATCTTAATTATTCCTTCTTTTGGTCAACGCAATTGACGCTATTTTTATTTGAAATTAATGTAACATAATATTTTGCGTTTCTGGATAGTTTTTTAAAAGTATCCTCAAATACAAGTTTTTTTAAATATCCTAACCATTAACCATTAACAATAATTTAATGTTACAACATGATCAAGATTTATCTCTTGAACGGCTAAACTCTCCCCATTTCACGTCAGAGAAGTTTTCACATAGAACGGGAATTTCGAAAAATGATTTTATTTCTGAATTAGAAGAATAAGCTGTTTAAAAAATCTCTGCTCAAGTTTATAATGATAATTTTACTACCAAAAAGCCTTGTACCAAATCAGGAACCCGTGGAATCTTTTAATGTGTTCAGAGATTCAACAATAAATAAATTACTTAATTAATGAAAAATAAATATTAATTTCTCAAAGCTTCGAATAAGCCGTTTTTATAGACACTATGTATACATTTTCCATTGTAAATGACGTATTGAGCTTAAACAAAGAACATGATATAAATTGCGATATCAGTTTGTATAATTTAACAAATAATTTACTTTTTCTTGAAACTGACTCTAATGAAATGCAAACATCCAAGCAGGACAAATTCGACGCCTGTAATCTAAGTGATAACAACTACATGTTATACTATATAGTGTGATGAAGGACCAGAATATAGATTACTTATATTGTTAATTAAGTTCCTAATTCATAAATTAATTAGTTTTTCCTTTAGTTATAAAAGATGAGGATTTTTACTACTCTCGTCTTGATATTGGCAGTTGCCCTCAGTTCTATTGGTGAATATAATAATATAACATATCTCTAACTTTAAGTACATTTTTTACACTATGCTTAGATCTGAATGTGTCTGCTTTAATCGTTATCCATCGCAATTGCTTTTTTCTTTTAAGCTTTATTTCTGTTTACACAACGTAGATAAAAATTATATCACAATATGTACCATATGTTACTACGCGCACATATGGTACACTGCTATGGGGTCATCCAAAAATTACGTGACACAATTTGGGGATTGAAAAGAGAAAATCTATTGTAGCAAAATGTCTGCGTAATTTACTAAGTTACTTGTGTTTTTAGTAGTGTTAAAAAAATTAAAAAATGTGATATTTCATATGAAAGAGCTTTAAACCTCTTATCGTATTTATTTTTAATTGTTTGAAGACATTTATATTTGTTAAATATTTGTGAGTATGGTATTCAATGTACAAAATATGTCTTTAAAGATTTTTTTTTACTTTATCGCTAACAGGCTTCGCAGGTCACAATGGTCTAAAAAAATGGAAAATAAGGAGATTTTTCAAAAAGATAGTAGAATAAAATCTTCTGAATAAAGTTCACATGCTCACTATATTAATTTTGAAGAAACAAAATTATTTTATAAGAAAATAGCAAAATTTTCCACAACAAAAAATGAATTTCAACTAAAATTAATGTTTAACGAAAATAATAATTCTTTAGCAAAAAATTGAACTTTTAGCAAAGTCATTGAACTTGGAAGAAAGTAGATTAATTTTCTAACGAAAAAGACGAACTTTTGAAAAAAATAGTTTACTCCTCAACCAAAATAGATTAAACTTAATTGCAATCAATTATTTGCACCTCAATTTTTAACTAAAAACTACAAAATTCCTAATAGTTGACTCCTCAACCAAAACAGAATAAACTTAATTGCAATCAATTATTAGCACCTCAATTTTTAACTAGAAACTATAAAATTACTGATAGAAAATAAATTTTTAAGACAAAAAAAATATAACAAAAGACTTCTTACGGATACTTGAAAATATTGCCACAAAGATGTCGCCATAAACCAAAAACCGATTGCTTGCTGTAAGAAAATTTGATCCTTTATTTCTTATTGCAGAGTTCAGTTCACCGTTCGATCTTTCCCCTAATGATGACCCTATTTCTGATGTTCCTCGTGGCGAAACTTCTAATTCTTCTGGAAGAAAGTATTTAACTGGGATTGACCTGAATCATCCTCCTGCCGAGCCTCCTCTTCGTGCCAGGTCCAGATCTCCTCCTGGGGAGCCTCTTCTTGCTTCCAAGTCCAGGACTCCTCCTTTAGAGTCTTCTGCTCATACCAGGCCCAGATTTTCTTCTGTCAGGTATGGTTCTTTAACCATACTTGGATTTAAACTTGAAGACATTGGACTTATTCGGCTCATTCCCATCAGAAATCCGACCAGGCGATTCGAAGTTCGAAGGTATACATTTCCTGCTGATAAACCAATTCAATTGCACGGAGTAGAACGTTATATCTTTAAACCCATGCCAACCGACGAACAAATTGTTTTAACAACATTCACTGATAACGTCGTTGCAATAGTAGAAAGTAACACAATGCTTCGTGGAATATATAATTATGATGGAAAACGGGTGGGCATAAACATAATAAGTGGCGAGGTATTCGAATTGCCCCCAGAATTAGCCGATGAAACTCGATTAGGCCACCGTTTTGTAATCTCAAAGAATTTTAGAATAATAAATGTAATCTCCATTCATCCACATCAGTAATTATTTAATATAGTTTCTAATCCGAAGTCAGACAAAATTGTTACAACCTACTGTGAATTACAAATAAAGATTCGGCGGAGGCCGATTTTTCTATAGGGTAAATGCCAAAACTTTTCATTTATTCATTTCGCTTCCTTATAAAAAGAACAAATATAATTATATATGTACCATTTCCTAGAAGCAGGTTTACAAGATTAACAATTGTTATAATTTAAGAAATATAAGCGAACCTATGTCTTTTTTAAGATTATCTGCATCAATTCAGATGATGAAGGTAATTCCAAATCTTTGCAAAACATTGTTTATACCAATTACAATTGTTGATTTTTATGAGAATTGTCACTAATAGTCACTCTTACTATAGCCTGAAGCTTTCTTATCCAAGAACAAATTTTTTCGACACAAATTATGACATTATTGGGTAAATAA
>CAKNWW010350533.1:0-12096 GCA_932074435.1 Andricus kollari | reverse complement strand
AGAGCCGATATATCGGCTTTCTGGCACCCTGAATGTTAATAAGGTTTCCATTAAATTTCGATGTTTATAAAACTCTGATTTTACACTATTCCATGTATCACGTTCTGATTGAAAGGTTATAAAGGTCTAGGGTTTTAAATTCAACTAGGCTAATCATTATTTGACAATTTTTTCGGAAATATTAGATGTGGCCTTTTAAAAAAATCGAGTTTTTATTGTCTGTTGCCGGCAGGGGTCAATTGACCCCTATAGCGTTTTGGCTGGTATTTCGTTACTTTGTTCCACTTCTGCCCAGCAGGTCTGAATTATATCCCTTCTATCGTACTAGTAATCGTCACCTTAAGCCAAATTGGAAATTAAACATGCTTATAATTGTATTTAAGACACAATTCTTATGTTCGCTAAGGGCTTAACCGATTAAAGCAGATATAGAAAAACTCAATTTTGATCACTTCACATGATATTTGATTGGAGTCAATTTGCATTCACGATTAAAATTCAAATTATGCAAATGCGTTAGTAATCGTCAGGCACGTAACCAAGTATTAACACGAGAAAAGTATACTAATTCGATGAAAGGATATTTAAACTTACCTAAATGCACATTTTTTATCAAAGGCGGCAAGAGCGAGTCTTGTTATACAAAAAATATTGCGCCATCTGACGATAACTAGTGCAGTGACGCTTACCAGTGCATACACCTTATAACGTGTGTTGTACTTTTGCAGGACTAAATACTATTCGTGGTAACCAAAGTTGGCAGAAAATCACGGTTCTTCTAGGGTTAACTTTCATATTACGTGAGGTATATATCGGTTCTTATGAGGTCCAAATTAGAAATACAAAGGTGTATATCGGGAACCGTAAATAACTCGCAGTATTTACTTCCCCATCAACGCGCAATATTGCTGCAATATTGCGTGCTATTTGGGGTACTGTTGGGACCTTCAAGTGGTAATTTACATCCACGATTTAAAAAAAGCTCGTGAGCCGTCGCGGGACGCCATGCAAAAGTTATAACATCATATGAAGTAAACTGAAGTTGTTTTTCTTTTAATACTCTCAACATAAAGAATAGGTGAAATACACTTAATAATTACATAAAACTTCAGTAAACACACACAAAATCGCATATCAATTCAAACACGTGTACGGACTACGAAATTGAAGACAAACGCATTCCATTATACACTGCTATACATACGAGCGCATTCAGTTATACACTGCTAATGCTGTGTTAGAGGCTCCGTGTGAATATAAGAGCGAAGTGTGGAGAGAAATAAAGGAGGCGAGTGAGAGAGAGAGAGAGAGCATTCGTGTGGTTGGAGGGACGTGGTGGAAGCGAAGGAGTGATACAGACGGATAGGCATTTAAATAGTCAGTCAGTGGGAGAAGTGCAGGAAGGATAGAGAAGAGGAAGAGTTACCCTGGAAGAGTTAGTCTCGAAGCGTAACCCTCGAAGCGTCACCCAAAGAAGTTGTCACTTCAAAGAAGAAAGTGGTTAATAACAATCCCTACTCTATTTCTTGTCACCTCACAATCTATAATTTTCAGTAAGTATATAAGAGTTTAAGTTGGGTTCAATTTGACTAAGTAAAGGATTTTATAGGGTATCGTATTTTAGTCGTTGTTACTAATTATAGATTCCCTAGGTGTTTGGCTTTAGGATTTAGCATGTCGAAGAACAGACTTTGGCACTAAATTAGTATGGATTCAAAACAAGAGACCTTCATTACCACCTGCTCTTCCTATAATTATTTACAAATAGCGAATTAGTTACAGTACCCTATATGTGCCTTTACATGCTTACATTGTACCCGATATAAACCTATATATAGTTCTTTAAACTCATTGACTCAGATTTGACAGGGAAATAAGCAGTGCCTTTGTTAGTAGCCAGATTCTTTGTTCGAATGCTGAACTTTCGTAAGCTCCCGGTGACTTTTAAATAATCATTTCCATCAATTGAGAAATAGTAAGAGACCAAGCCCCTTACTTGTCGCATTTGGCACAGGTACAACATTTTCTAACAGGATTCTATTTCGTGCACATCGTGTAACTTCGGAAATGTGACAAGTTGTGTACTTTAAGAACGTTTTAGTTTTTGAATCGCATTTTTGTAAAAAACATTACAAGGGAACTTCTGGGACCTATAAGTCAGTGGGAGAAAAGAAGGTTGGATAGAGAAGGGGAAGCCTTACCCTGGATGTGCTAGCCTCCAAGCCTCAACCAGTTTTTCGTGTTCACACGGTGCCATAAGAAGTTATCACTCTAAAGAAGAACGTGGTAGTAAAAATCCCTACTCTATTTCTTGTTACCCCTCAATCTATAATTTTCAATAAGTATATAAGGGATTATATTGGGTTCAATTTGAATACGAAAAGGATTCATAGGGTACCGTGATTTAGCCGTTGTTAATAATTATATATTCCCTAGGTGGTTGGAAAATTTGAGATTTAGCATGCGAAAGAGCAGACTTCAGTACCAGCCTGGTTGGCTTTTAAAATATTAGGCATTCAGATGTATCTTGTTTCCCTATTATACTTTACTAAGAGCGACTTAGTAAACGTAACCTATACATGTCTTTACATGTTTATACTGTACCCGTTATAAACCTATATATACTTGTTTAAACTCCCTGATTCCGACCTGACAAGAGAATAAGAAGTGTACCGTATTTCGAAAGGAACTGCCAGGTTTAATGGCACAATAAATATGCTTTGCTCTAGTACCTGCGCAGAGCTGTTCGATGTATAAGAAAGAAAATGCGATTATACATCGACTTTCCTGGGCAGTTTTGAGTCACATCTTAATAAAGGTAACTCTTTTAACATGCTAAAATGCTATAGATGTTATTTCAGCAATAATGAACTATGGGTCACTTGCTGGAAATGTTTATTTAAAAGTCACCAGGAGCTTACGAAAGTCAAGTCTGATTCAGTGCCAACCACCTAGAGAATCTATAATTATTGAACAACGACTAAAACACGGTACCGTATAAAACCCTTTCGTATTCAAATTGAACCCAATATAAACCCTTATATACTTATTGAAAATTATAGATTGAGAGGTAACAAGAAATAGAGTAGGGATTTTTATTATCCATGTTCTTCTTTCAAGCGATAACTTCTTACGGCACCGTGTGAACTCTGAAAACTGAGTGATGCTTCGGGCCTATTACATCCTGGGTAAAGCTTCCTCTTTTCTATCCCTTCTTCGCTTCTCACTCTGACTTCTAGGTCCCAACAGTAATTACTGTTGGGGCACATAGCACGTCATAAGCATGAAATTAATTTTCCGAGTTTTATAAAACATCGTTTTTATTTTATTCAAGTAATTGCGTTTTTCTTGAGAGGTTCTGAAAGTCTAGTGCTAGTGCCTCTCAAGAAAAACGCAATGACCTGAGTGGAGTAAAAATGAGGTTTTATAAAAGCTAGGAAAATTAATTTCATCCTTATTAAGGCCGGCTCTATTCATTATTGCTTAAATAACATTTAGTGCTTTTTAGCACGCTTAAAGTATTGCCTTTATTAAGATCTGATTCAAAACTAGCCAGAAAAGTCGATGTTTAATTGCATTTTATTTTCTTATACGTCGAACAGCTCTGCTCAGGTACTAGAGCAAAACATATTTATTGTATAATCACTACTGACAGTTTCTTTCGAAATACGCTAGACTTGTGCACAACATAAATCTATCTTGTTAGACGGGACTGCTAAGCAAGTAATTCCTAACCAGCCCTTTCAACCAGATATGACTACGTGCATTTAAGTCTTAGTGCGACGATTTCTATAACTAGATTCTCGCTTATTATCTTTGGTAATGAGTGAATTACCGAAAAGCAACAGATGTAGCCAAAATACTTGGACACTTTAGTTCCTTGTAATGTTTTTTTTACAAAAGTGCGACGCAAAAACTGAAATTTTCTTTGAGTTCTGAGTCAGTGTGTTTAAGGAAGTATATATAGGTTTATATCGGGTGCGATGTAATCATGTAAAGGCATATAAATGGTACCATAAATAAGTGGTGGTGATGAAGGTCTATTATTTCAAATCCATACTAATTTAGTGCCAAAGTCTCCTCTTCAGCATGCTAAATCTCAAAGCCAAACACCTAGGGAATCTGTAAATAGTAACAACGACTAAAACACGTTACCCTATTACATCCTTTACGTATTCAAATTAAACCCAACATAAACCCTTATATACTTATTGAAAATGATAGATTGAGAGGTAACCAGAAATAGAGTAGGGATTGTTATTGTTCTTATTCTTCTTTGAAGTGAAAGTTTCTTATAGCACCGTGTAAACTCGGAAAACTGGGTGACGCTTCAAGGGTGACGCTCCGAGGCTAGCACATTCTCGGTAACGCCTCCTCTTCTCTATCCTTCCTTCGCTCCTTCTACTGACTTCTAGCTCCCAACAGTAACCCACACAACACGCAATAATGCAGTAATATTGCGCGTTATTGGGAAAGTACAACTGCGAGTTATTTAAAGTTCCCGATGTGGACGTTTGTATGTTTAATTTGAAACCGATAGGAACCGCTATATAAGTGATGTAACATGAAAGTTCAGACCTGATCATATTCATAATTCTTCTTATTAGCCTAGCTGTTTTGGAAAACCCTAGACCTTCATAACCTCTAAATCAGAATGCGATAATTGGAATAGCGTAATGTCAATGTTTCATATACCTCGAAATTTACTGAAAACTTTCTGAATCTTTAGACGGACGGAAAGCCGATATTTCGGCACTGATTAGATTTCTAGTCAGATTTCGAAAATTAACGTTAGGAGGCCCCCAGTCCCCTACCCCAAATGTCCCAATTTTTCGATATTCTCGAAACTTGGTGAAAACATAACCACGTGGATTTCCGGGATCGCCGACCACAAATCTGTCGTCAGATTTTAAAAACTCACGTTTAGCCCCCACCCCCAAATACACAAATTTTTTGATATTCCAAAAACTAGATGAAAACGTAACCCGTGGGTTCTTGAGGTCGCTGATCATGAATCTGGGGTCAGATTTGAAAAATACACTGAGGTGTCCCCCAATTTTCCCCCAAATTCACCAATTTTTTGGTATTTCTGAAACTCGGTGAAAACGTGACCCCGGGGATTATGGGTTGCTGCTCTTGAACCCACCTTCGTGACTGGTGATCGCAAATTCCCCCTGGGTTACGTTTTCACCGTGTTTCTGAAATAACGAAAAATGGTGGCGTCTCGGGGGTGGGGGGCTGACGTGAATTTTTCAACTTTGAACCCAGATTCATAATAAGGAACCCTAAAAACCCCCGAGGGCATGTTTTCACCAAATTTCGGGAAATCAACAAATTTCATGATCCAATACTTGATATGAACTTTGTATACAGTTGATAAATGATACAGGACACAAATTTGGGCACTTTTAAAGGGCGGTTTATATCTCAAATCCCGGCCGTCTAAAGTTTAAGTCCGGCTGTAATCTTTATTGCCAATACATACATCATTAATGTCTTTTTAGTTTATTAAAAAAATTGTCTCCATTCAGATCTGATTGAGATCTATCTGACGAAAGTAGGTATATACTTGCATTTTCTTTTGTAATGCGAAGAAAGATTTCAGGCAGGTACTCGTGGCAAGCAGATTTAATACAACAATAAAACATGGAGTTTGAAGGCAGCTTCTTTCTAAATACCCTACACTTATGCACAACATATGTCCAACTTATGATGCTGGATTAGGTAGGATGTAAATTCCTAACCGAACCTTTCACCAGATTTGATTACGTGCATTAAAGTATTAACTAGTGCGATGGTTTTCTCGAACATATACTTTTGCGGTCTCTTTGGTACTGTCTAAATTATCGATAAGTAACAGCAGTTAGCCCAAATACACCTACAATTTGCTTTACTTGTAATGTTTTCAACAAGCAAGCGAGGCAAAAACTCAAATGTCTGCGTCGAAGATTTACAGAAGTATACATAGGTTTATGTCGGGTACAATATTGACACGTCAAGGTATATATAGGTTACTATAACTAAGTCGCTATTTTTAAGTAATTATAGTAAAACCAAGTGATTATGATAGGTAAATTTTTAAATCCATACCAGTTCAGTGCCGAAGCCTGGTCTTCGACATAGTCGCTACGATTTTTTTTTCTCAGTATTCAGGCTCTATTTCTAGCTTAGTTTAGATTGAAAGTCACAAATTCGACATTTACTTTGTGCACCTACAAGTATTAATAACCCTACAGGTAACCCAAACAGCACGCAATGTTGCATTAATGATGCTGCAATCTTATGTGCCATTTTGGGAGAGTACACAGAGCGAATATTTTAAAGTACCCGATCAGACACGATCACGCACATCACGTTTCCAATTTTCGGAGTTGATTTTTAAAATACTGGTCTTTGATAACATCTGAAGCAAAACGCAGATACTTGAGTAGAGTAAAAACAAGATTTTATAAAACTCGGAACATGAATTCCATCCTCATTAATGCCTGCTTTATTCATGATTGCTGAAATAACATTTATTGCTTTTTCGCACGTTAAATGAGTTGCCTTTATTAAGATATGGTTCAGAACTAGCCAGAAAAGTTGATGTATAATTGCATTTTCTTTTCTTACACGTCGAACGGCTCTGCTCAGGTACTAGAGCAAAGCATATTTATTGTATAATTAAAACTGGCAGTGTCTATAGAAATTCCCTAGACTTGTACACAACATAAATCTATCTTGCTAGACGGGATTGATAAGGAAGTAATTCAAAACCGGCGCTTTCACCAGATTTAACTACGTGCATCAAGTTTTAGTGCGACGATTTCTATAACTTGATTCTGGCGTGTTCTCTTCGGTAATAAGTGAATTATCGAAAAGCAACAGCTGTTGACCAAAATACTTGGACACTTTAGTCTCTTGTATTGTTTTTTACATAATTGCGATGCAAAAACTGAAATTTTCTTCAAGTTCACAACTTGTCACGTTTCCGGAGTTACGCGATGAGCACGAAATAGAATCCTGTTAAAAAATGTTCTACCTGTCTCAATATAGGATCATAGGAGGTCCAAATGTGACAAATAAAGGACTTTGTCTCTTACTATGTCTCACTTGCTGTAAATGTTTATTTTAACGTCACCAGGAGTTGACGAAAGTCCAGCATTTGAACAAAGAATCTGGCCAATAGCAAAAAAATCTTATTTTCTGGTCACATCTGTGTCAGTAAATTTATAGAAGTATATATAGGTTTATAACGGGTACAACATAAACATGTAAAGAAATGTATCGGGTACGGTTACTAAGTCGCTCTTAGTAAATAATGATAGGGAAACAAGATAGCTCTTAATGCCTAACATTCTGAAACCCATCTAGGCTGGTGCCAAAGTCTGCTCTTCATGATGCTAACTCCCAATTTTTCTAACAACCCGGGGCATCCGTAATTATTAACAACGAATAAAACACTGTACATCATAAAATATTTTATGTATTCAAATTGAACCCAATATAAACCCTTATATACTTGATGAAAATTATGGATTGAGAGGTAACAAGAACTAGTGTAGGGATTGTCATTATACATGTTCTTCGTTGCAGTGATAACTTCTTAATTGGAATAGCGTAAAAACAGGGTTTTATAAACATGGAAATTTCATGAAACCCTTATTCAGTCCTGCTATAATCTTTGTTCGCAATACATTATTAATATCTGCTTAGTTTATTAAAATAATTTTCTATTAAGATCTGATTGAAATCTACATGTCCAAAGTCGGTATATAGTTGCATTTTCTTTTGTAATGCGAAGAAAGGTTTTAGGCAGCTACTAGAGGTAAGCAGATTTATTATAAAAATGAAACGTGCAGTTTTTATCCCCGTTCTTTCCAAATACTTTAAGCTTATGCACATCATAAGTCCAACTTTTGTTAGACTGGATTAAATAGGAAGCAAATTTCTAACCGAAACTTTCACCAGATTTGACTCCGTGGAGTAAAGTTTTAATTGGTGTGATGGTATTCTCGAACTAGATACGTTTGCAGTATGTTCGTTACTGTTTGAATAATCGGTAAGTAACAGCATTTAGCGAAAATACTCCTACATTTAGTACTTATTTTCACTTAGGTTGTGAAAGCTTAATATTTTAAATAAATACCAGTTCAGTGCCGAAGTCTGCTCTTCGACATGCTCCCTACGATTATTTTTTTTTGAATATATAGGCCATGTTCCCTGCACGGTATGGATTGGAAATAACAAATTTGACAAGCACCTTATGCACCTACATGTATTTATATCGACTAAGACACCGTACCCTATGAAGTTCTTTCTTGTCAATCTTCGATTTACATTACTACTTGAACACCCTACAGGTAACCCAAATATCACGCAACGTTGCATTATTGATGCTGCAATATTTCGTGTTTGTGGGAGAATAAACTGAACGAATGAGTTAAAGTAGCCAATATAGACCTTTATGTGTTGAATTTGGACCCGATAGGGACCTATATATACCTCATGGAATATGAAAGTTCAGACCCGATCACGTACATCATGTTTCTTACTTTCCTCATTCGTTTTGAAAATACTAGACTTTCACATACTGTCAAGCAAAGCGCAATTACTTGAGTAAAGTAAAATAAATGTTTTGTAAACCTAGGAAAATTTATTCCATCCTTACTAAGGCCTGCTTTATTCTTCGTTGCCGAAATAATATTTATAGCTTTTTAGCATGTTAAAAGAGTTGCCTTTCTTATTGTCTCATTGAAAACTAGTAAGGAAAGTCTATGTATAAATGCATTTTCTTTTATAATGCATCGAACAGTTCTGCGCAACTACTAGCGCAAAGCATATTTATTGTATGAGTGAACCTGGCAGTTAATTTTTAAACACTCTACACTTGTGAACAGCATATATGTAACTCATTAGATGGGATTGATAAGAACGTAATTCCTAACCGGACCTTTTATGAGATTTGACTTTGAGCATTTTAAGTATTGGTGTGACGGTTTTTATAACTAGATTCTCCCTTAGGCTCATTTGTACAGATTTAATTACTGAAAAGGAACAGTAGTTGACCAAAATACTTCTACTCTTTTTTTCGCTTGTAATGTTTTTTACAAACGTGAGAGGCTAGAACTGAAATGTTCTGTATATACATGATTCGTCACGTTTCCGGAGTTACAGGGTGAGCACAAAGTAGAATCCTGTCAGAAAATGTTGTACCTGCAGTCATAGGTTTATATGAGGTCTAAATGTGAAAAATAAGGGCTTTTTCTCTTACTATGTCACACTTGCTGTAAATGTTTACTTAAAGGTCACCAGGAGTTTAAGAAAGTCCGGCATTTGAAAAAAATGTGGCTACTAGCAAAGACATCTTATTTTCTTGTCAGGTCTACGTCAGTAGGTTTCAAGAAGTATATATAGGTCTATAGCGGGTACAATATAAACATGTAAAGACATGTATGGGGTACCATAGCACACCCGATTCGTAATCAGAGACGCCGAAAACCCCGGGGTCTTGTTTCTTACAGAATATACTAATTTTCCTCCAGAGCCGATATATCGGCTTTCTGGCACCCTGAATGTTAATAAGGTTTCCATTAAATTTCGATGTTTATAAAACTCTGATTTTACACTATTCCATGTATCACGTTCTGATTGAAAGGTTATAAAGGTCTAGGGTTTTAAATTCAACTAGGCTAATCATTATTTGACAATTTTTTCGGAAATATTAGATGTGGCCTTTTAAAAAAATCGAGTTTTTATTGTCTGTTGCCGGCAGGGGTCAATTGACCCCTATAGCGTTTTGGCTGGTATTTCGTTACTTTGTTCCACTTCTGCCCAGCAGGTCTGAATTATATCCCTTCTATCGTACTAGTAATCGTCACCTTAAGCCAAATTGGAAATTAAACATGCTTATAATTGTATTTAAGACACAATTCTTATGTTCGCTAAGGGCTTAACCGATTAAAGCAGATATAGAAAAACTCAATTTTGATCACTTCACATGATATTTGATTGGAGTCAATTTGCATTCACGATTAAAATTCAAATTATGCAAATGCGTTAGTAATCGTCAGGCACGTAACCAAGTATTAACACGAGAAAAGTATACTAATTCGATGAAAGGATATTTAAACTTACCTAAATGCACATTTTTTATCAAAGGCGGCAAGAGCGAGTCTTGTTATACAAAAAATATTGCGCCATCTGACGATAACTAGTGCAGTGACGCTTACCAGTGCATACACCTTATAACGTGTGTTGTACTTTTGCAGGACTAAATACTATTCGTGGTAACCAAAGTTGGCAGAAAATCACGGTTCTTCTAGGGTTAACTTTCATATTACGTGAGGTATATATCGGTTCTTATGAGGTCCAAATTAGAAATACAAAGGTGTATATCGGGAACCGTAAATAACTCGCAGTATTTACTTCCCCATCAACGCGCAATATTGCTGCAATATTGCGTGCTATTTGGGGTACTGTTGGGACCTTCAAGTGGTAATTTACATCCACGATTTAAAAAAAGCTCGTGAGCCGTCGCGGGACGCCATGCAAAAGTTATAACATCATATGAAGTAAACTGAAGTTGTTTTTCTTTTAATACTCTCAACATAAAGAATAGGTGAAATACACTTAATAATTACATAAAACTTCAGTAAACACACACAAAATCGCATATCAATTCAAACACGTGTACGGACTACGAAATTGAAGACAAACGCATTCCATTATACACTGCTATACATACGAGCGCATTCAGTTATACACTGCTAATGCTGTGTTAGAGGCTCCGTGTGAATATAAGAGCGAAGTGTGGAGAGAAATAAAGGAGGCGAGTGAGAGAGAGAGAGAGAGCATTCGTGTGGTTGGAGGGACGTGGTGGAAGCGAAGGAGTGATACAGACGGATAGGCATTTAAATAGTCAGTCAGTGGGAGAAGTGCAGGAAGGATAGAGAAGAGGAAGAGTTACCCTGGAAGAGTTAGTCTCGAAGCGTAACCCTCGAAGCGTCACCCAAAGAAGTTGTCACTTCAAAGAAGAAAGTGGTTAATAACAATCCCTACTCTATTTCTTGTCACCTCACAATCTATAATTTTCAGTAAGTATATAAGAGTTTAAGTTGGGTTCAATTTGACTAAGTAAAGGATTTTATAGGGTATCGTATTTTAGTCGTTGTTACTAATTATAGATTCCCTAGGTGTTTGGCTTTAGGATTTAGCATGTCGAAGAACAGACTTTGGCACTAAATTAGTATGGATTCAAAACAAGAGACCTTCATTACCACCTGCTCTTCCTATAATTATTTACAAATAGCGAATTAGTTACAGTACCCTATATGTGCCTTTACATGCTTACATTGTACCCGATATAAACCTATATATAGTTCTTTAAACTCATTGACTCAGATTTGACAGGGAAATAAGCAGTGCCTTTGTTAGTAGCCAGATTCTTTGTTCGAATGCTGAACTTTCGTAAGCTCCCGGTGACTTTTAAATAATCATTTCCATCAATTGAGAAATAGTAAGAGACCAAGCCCCTTACTTGTCGCATTTGGCACAGGTACAACATTTTCTAACAGGATTCTATTTCGTGCACATCGTGTAACTTCGGAAATGTGACAAGTTGTGTACTTTAAGAACGTTTTAGTTTTTGAATCGCATTTTTGTAAAAAACATTACAAGGGAACTTCTGGGACCTATAAGTCAGTGGGAGAAAAGAAGGTTGGATAGAGAAGGGGAAGCCTTACCCTGGATGTGCTAGCCTCCAAGCCTCAACCAGTTTTTCGTGTTCACACGGTGCCATAAGAAGTTATCACTCTAAAGAAGAACGTGGTAGTAAAAATCCCTACTCTATTTCTTGTTACCCCTCAATCTATAATTTTCAATAAGTATATAAGGGATTATATTGGGTTCAATTTGAATACGAAAAGGATTCATAGGGTACCGTGATTTAGCCGTTGTTAATAATTATATATTCCCTAGGTGGTTGGAAAATTTGAGATTTAGCATGCGAAAGAGCAGACTTCAGTACCAGCCTGGTTGGCTTTTAAAATATTAGGCATTCAGATGTATCTTGTTTCCCTATTATACTTTACTAAGAGCGACTTAGTAAACGTAACC
>CAKNWW010350513.1:0-22499 GCA_932074435.1 Andricus kollari | reverse complement strand
CTTCAAAAAAATATTTTATATCAAATTTGTCAATCTTTTTTGGTGAACAACTTTTGTCTATTCATGTTTTTATTATCTCGTGTCGCTTTCTTGACAATTTTAATTTTCTGTAATGTTGCGCTTCACGATTAAACTGAAAACTACGCGTCCTTTAAAAAAAATTATTTTTAACAAATTTTTACATCTCTTATGGGTGAGCAAATTTTATCCGTTAGTTTTTTTCATATCTGTTGTTGGCTTGACAAAAATTTAGGTAAATAGTTTTTAATATTATTTTTTACGATTAAAACAAAAACTGTGCGTCCTATAAAAAGAATAATTAACAAAAAATTGGTAGCGTTTGGTCAGAAATGGCTGGTTAACGAACTCGTCCTTTTATTTTAGGTCTTGAAAAAGTGTGATGAAAATGCATGTACCACTAATACTACAACAACAGACAGGCATCCTTGAAAAAATAGTTTTGTCTTACCGACGAGGTCAAATTTTACATCAAACTAATACCTTCTTATCCGGATGAGAATGTAAAAATAAAAAAAATATGTTTTAAACTGGGATAATTTCACATATATTCCAAGATGTCCAAAAATATTTTTCAAAAAAATGTCTACCCTACTCTCTATCTAATGTGCCTTATGTGCTGTAATAAAACTATTTCCAATATTAACAGAATGACTAGATTATTTATACCCATTGGTGCTGTTGTGATGTGTCTATTCTGTACCGGAATGGCGGCTGCTGATTCATCAAATGATGATGTACATGATTTAGTTAACTTAATGCCAGTGAACGATATCGTGATTGACACAGTCCATGATTATCTTCAAGAACAGGAAAAGCGATTGGGCACTCTCAGGAAGTAAGTCACCAAATTTTAATTTTTTTATCCAAATTTTATCTGCTATTTTTTGAAAGTTTTTTATCTACACAGCAAATCATGCTATAAGATATACTTCCCAGTAATTGTGACATTTGTCGCAGTAATCGTAACGCCCATTTTCTTGCTTTTTATCTAATTGGAATTAATTGAAATTCCGTTTGATCGACCTGACCGGAAAAATGACAATCCAATGATTTACTTTCTATACGAAGTCTGTCTGGAAAATACCCGACCTTGTGTTTTGACATTATACCTACGGTGCTGCTGTCAAAAACAAATATTTACTATTAAGGTGGGATCTCTCTGAGGCCCTCTACTAAGTGACGCAGACCTGTGAATCTTCAGTCGACTAGTGTAAGTAGTTAGGCCAATGTTTAACCACGTACGCATCGCATTCCAGGATGACGAAATGCACTGAAGAAAGAGTCTGAATTAAATTTTGCCAACCACTTGGCAATTCATTATGGAAAACCGTCATTATGATTCTGAAAGTGTGTGGTGAGTCTATCAGTGATACTTAAATTAAGAAATTTATAGTTGATTTCAAAGTCATCGGACTTCAGTGGAAGGAGACACGCGCTCTGAAAGGTCCACACTCGCCAAAACTCCTCAAAATGTGGAACCAAGAAGGTGTTGTGCACATTGAATACGCTTTAAAAGCTCATGCGGCACGTATACTTGTTTTTAGAACAAGCCTGCTGAAAGTTCGGCTTTCAAATAGGCATTTTCAATGTTAACGACTAACTAATTAAATAGCTGAGGGCTAATAGAACTGAAAAAACCTTAGAAAGGTATGAAACAAAAAATTTGGAGCTAAAAAGGAGTGCGCAAAGCGACTGTTGATGATTTCCACCCGCCATGGCGTACATTTTCCATTTGATAGTTCAGAAAGAAAGGATATGATTCTGTCATTTTTGGAGGCAGAGCTGCATACTTTCTGACTATTTTGTCAAGCTCTCACTCAATCGTATAAGCACGTACAATTTTGGTCTTACTAACAGCGATCTAAATTCGGAGAAGACTATCTCAATTCCCAATAACACTCACTTTGCCTTTCGAGATGAGGTACTTTAGACACTGGCATAGGTGACTTTAAACACTGGTGTTGATATCTTCTTAAAATAAATTTAGATTTAACTTGAACAAATCTTTTATTGATTGAAGTTTTGTTTTTAGGGTTTCATAGCCCCGGGCTGCAACCCTTATGGTTTCGGTCAGGTGTCCGTCGTACAAAAGGGCATGAGGGTCAACATTTCGCAACAGCAAAAGGGCATAAGCGCCAAACAGTTTTTTCCAAATATTTCTCTTTAAATTTTTGTTCAAACACATTTTCTCAATAAAATTTGTTTACGAATGTTAAAAATGCTTTGTTTAAAGGTTCCGTCAAGACTTAAATTAACGTCTTAATAGGCTACGAAACACTTCCTTGTAGGAGCTCGGCGCCTACTTTAACTAATTTTTTCGTTTTGTGGCAGCAGACGGTGGGAGAGGGGGGTTTCAAGTCCACTCTATGCAATATAAAATCAGTATTTTTCGTATCACTTGTATCACAAATAACTATTTGCAAACAGTAACCGAATATTTATAAATAACATTCTTTTATTAGTTATCATCTTATATCTTTCTGTAATACTTACCTTTGTTGCTTCATGTAGATCATCCGGAGCTTCTTTTAAAAGCTTTTCAATTTCGTACACTTTCAGAATTTTGGATTTTTCGCTCATAAAAACATCCGGTTTCTTTTAAAAAGCGATCAATTCAGAATAAGTATTGATTTTAAGGTTGTCGTTGGTCAGGAGGGTAGTTTTCAACATCGAATAATGACTCCAAAGTGATGATGGCTTTATTTTTGTTCATAATTCATTAAAATAAACTAATCAGATATTTTCGGACACCGATGTCACATTCTTTCTCGCTTTCCACTCATGAAACGTTGTATACGTTGCGTTGTATCGGTCTTTTGATTTTCCGGTAACAATTACCGTATAAGATTTCGAGCTGCCTTAGTCAATTCTGGCGGTTCGCCAGGGAGATAGCTTTTTTCTTATTTCTATTCGCTTCGATTTAAATTGATTTAAGCAGAGCACCAAACACTGACTCGGCGACCTTCTGACAGACACTAATCTAGGTGGGGTCAGGGTGAGCTATCTTCATTCTTCTTCTTCTTCTTTAGCAGTCCAAGAGAGCAGTCAATTAGCCTAGGTCTGGAGACTAATCTCCTAGCCGCTAATGCGGTACCCATTTGACCAAGGCTATGAAGGCTATGTGCCTTTGTATCAGGACGCAGTCCCATGGAGGTAGGTTAGTAGAATAGTGGAAGTTTTTTGACCTATAAGGTTGCTGCGCAAGCTCTAGCAGTCACCTCATTGGTCAGTACTATTCCACTATTCTACTAATCTATCTTCATGGAACTGTGTCCTCATTGGTCAAAACTATTGCATTATTCTGCTAATCTACTTTCATGTCCTCAATGGGACTGCGCACTCAGGTTAGAGAAATGGAGTATTGAGGAGTAACCAATAGGAATAGAGGTGTGTTGAGAGAGGTAGTTGGTTATGAAATTGTAAGGTGGCTCCTTGTGCATGGAATAAACGGAGCGAAATTTAATATGATACTTTGAAAAGAGTTTAGTTTTAAAAGGAGAACATTCTAGATTCCTCCTGGATTCTGTGTAATTGGGGCAAGCCCATGAAACATGATCGATCTAACATTCAGAAAAACCACACAAAGCGCAGTCGTCTTTCTCAATAAAGTTTTTCCTTGCCAAGCTTGCAGCTAGATTATAGAGGTTAGCACGCAGTGTAGATGAAACAACAATTGATCTGCTGTCTAGTTTAGTTTCGCTGAAACCAAGGTTTACTAACCTTGTCTTAATTGAAAACATTTTTGAAATAATATAAGTTGATCTATCCAGAATCCAAAACCCATCTCCAAATCTCCAAGGCATTATTTAGACGCTGAGGGAGAACCACAGACAAGACATCGGTTTGTGGAAGTTTTCAGTTGCCTCAATCCGAATCTCTTGAAGGCACGGAAGATTCCTACTTTAACGGTATGCAGAGAAAAAATTTCGATGAGACAGGTTTCATAATTTTCAAGTCATTTCTGATGACACCGATTCAAAAAATGGAGTTATTTCATTTATGAAAATTTTAGGAATAATTATAGTAACCAAAATAACTTCGTTTCTTGAATAAGGGTAATGAGAAACAATTAGGAACACCCATCATTTTTATAATTTCCAAAACTTATCAATATTCATAAAGGGCTCATTGACAAAATACGTGATACGTTTTTCAGCGACTTCTGACCCCCCCTCGCGTGATACTTGTCCCATTGTTCTTCAAATGGAGAATGGTACTTCGACAGACTACCCTCCACCCCTAACCGTATCACGTATCTTGTCAATGACCCCTTAAAACTTCCAAAAACGCGGAGGAAATAATCACAATGCAACGAAGTAGCTGTTAGCAGCTTCGAAAGGTTTCTTTAAGAAGTGCTTCCGAAAGTGGTAGGATAAAACGCTTGGCTTTCTTGGACTTCTGTTTTCATTTGCGAAGAGAGTTCTCAATGTTGACACTCAAAACTTAGAGGATAAGTAATGAAATATTTCTTTCTTCAATCTGACGTCCGAGGAGGTCCCGAAAAGATATTCCTGGTCTTGAAACGACGGCTGTTTATGTATTGACGTAACCTCGAAAATATTTTCGAAGGCACTCATATTTGCGTGCATATGTAGTGTATATTGCATTGACATTTGTTTTCTACGTTACTCCAAAGTTTGCCCCAGGCATGTGCGGACATCTGTTAAAGCGAATTTCCGGGTACATAATATTTTTCATTATGGTTTACAATAATATAACCTAAGTTTTAATTTGAAAATTGTTATGTGGCACTAAAGTGAAGATATTATAAAGTAATATAGAAGAAGCAAAATAATTTTTTTACCAAAAAAGTTTTTATTTCCTTTTTGCAACACTGGTTGAAAATAATCAAAATATTGCATTGCTTTTAGATTAAGTACGTGAATTGTATTGTTTTCAGGGAACGTGAAATATATTAAATAGATATAATTCTACGACTTCGTCATTCTTCTATGATAGCAAAAATTCTCGTAAACAAATTTTGTAGTGTCCACTAATAATAATTTTGCACGTGAAAGAACAAATCTGAAAATGTACTATTTTTCAGAAAATAATTTTTTTTGTTACAGGCATATTGAAGATTATTCAAAGGAGTATGGGCGAGCAACACGTAATTTCTAGTAGTATCTTATGAAATACATTATTAAAAAATATCTCTTTTTCACCTTTAATTTTAATGCATCAGCAAATAATAATTCAATTCAGGTTACCTTAAATTCTGATATTTTATTTAAACGAAGCATCAATATTTTACTGAAACTTTCACATAATCTAACCTACTAACTAATAACCGTAAATTTATTACTATTTACTTGCTTTATTTTTTATCTCCAGAACAGGTGGCCCAAACTCTTAGTGCTGAAAATCAGAAAAATTCCACTAATGATGATAAAGAGATTGAGGAGAAAGCTGATAAAAGTATCATCAATAATCCACATGATGTGAGATCTATACTTCTGTATCTATCTATCTATCTATCTATCTATCTATCTATCTATCTATAGTATCTATACTCTTCGATTCGAGTCCTTTCAAATCAAACCGTACGCCCTATGAAAAATCCACCAGACACGTCCTCGGGTTGTGGATAGAGGATCCCTGTATTAAGGGTAAATACTGAATACGGTTGAAAATCTTAATGAGCAATCGCGGACAATTGTCCACCTCACCCATTTGTAGATGCAGTGTTAAACGATCGCATGCACAGAGCACCCGACATTGGGTCTGCAAATAGTGCCGATCACCCTGCAGTTCTGGGTGCTGAAAATAATTTGAATGGAACCACGACGACGATCCAACCAATCGCTTACACAACTGAGTCGATGGACCGACTTTTCCCTGTTCGCAGAGGCTTTATGGCGCACATGTACACTCTGTGGTACCCGAAACACCCAGAGCTTCAGGACGTTTCGGAACGGTTCTTGAAAAATCAAGCTGACTACCTCTCGCGCACTCGATATAAACGCAAAGCGCTTCCCCAAACCATGCATGAACGAGCCGCAGTCGAAGACGTGGAAGCGACATTAGGACCAATCGCGGAAAGCATGTACCTCCTGAGAGATAATAGCGATTTCAGTACAAAGAAGAATATTTACATCCAGATTCCTCCCAAGCTTCGAAATAAGGCTGACATGGATGCATCCCTTCGTAAGGATATCTAGGTTGAGACCAAAGATTGAAGACAAAACTAAAAGAAACTTGCATTAACTGCGCAAGAAGATTCACTGGGCCAAATAGAATGCTTCCCGTTTTCAGTGTGTGATTTACTACATAACATCTGGTAGGCCGTTTTCGGAAAGGTCAAAGCTGCCGACAACAGTTTGGCGCTAACATATCATGCCAATTAAGCGATCTCCCTGCTTCGTTTAAAAATCAGCCTAAGCCGGTTAAGGTGTATAGTTTTTTTGAGAAAGGTTTACGAGGTCTGAGGAAGAATGTCCATCAATCACTGCCGGAGAGAAGAAGAAAGCACTGAGGAGCACTAAGAACTTCTCCGCTGCAGGACCAGATGGTATCAAGAACTTCTGGTGGAAGAAGTTTACTTCTATACACGAACATCTGGGCCGCATATTCACGTCATATGTAAAGTCGAAAACGCCCATTCCACAGTGGCTGGTGTTAAGAAGCACTATAATCCTACTGAACAAATGCAACTTGTCCAATCCAGAGAATGACAGGCCAATAACTTGTTTGAACACACTGTATAAGATCTTTATAGCTGTCCTAAGCAACAGGCATCTTCGAATAATTGAGCTTTATGGGAAGACTTGTACGAACAGCGTGGCTTGACTACCGGAAAGATTTCGATGCAACCTCCCGTAAATTTATCATCTATTTCTTAGAAAGCTTGAAGGTTAACCCGCACATAGTGGGATGCATAGGGAAATTGATGCACCTTTGGAAAATTAGATTCACTGCCTTATCTGGAAATAATCGTGTGACGACGAATAGTGTCACCTTCCAGAAAGCCGACTTTCAGGATGACACCATGAGCACTCTCCTCTTTGAAATCACACTTCTGTTTCTCTCTCTCACACTAAACAAGATTTATCTGAAGCAAGAACGAATTGCTGACGTTTTCGAGGATCCAGAGCTCGTTGATATCAGTGTTAGCAAACACCTTGAAGCTGGAGAGACCTGTATATAACTAGGCGTGCTTGAGAGCCGCAATAAGGCTATAAAATCAGTAGAGAAGGCTCTACGAAGCAGATACCAGTGTCTCCTTCATCAGATTCGGTCTTCCAATCTGTTGGCGTTAAACAAAATATCTGCGACCAACATTCTTGCCGTTCAGGTTCTACTCAACACGCTAGGAATCATTCTTTGGGCGAGGCGCGAGCTTAAGATCTTGGGAAATTGCCACCCATAAGATCATACAGGGTGCCCCAAAATTATGGATACCCCTGAATTACTTTCAAGGATCCCATCCTACTAAAAAATAGTTCTGACAAAAGGTGTAGGGTTTTTTCCAAGGAATCTAATTGTGATCTTTATTTTGACTCCAAGGACATTTTTAAAGGTAATTTCAAGGTCAACTTCTTTTTTAAAAGAAAACACCTATTTTTTATTCCGGAAATATAAAGAGCGGAAAATTTTACATTCAAATGGTTATTTTGATCTTGTTCCAAGGAATCTAATGCTCGCCTGTACTTTAACCTTAATCTTTTAATTTTTCTTTGTATAAATTTTATTTTCTTCATTTAACAATCTTTTTATGTTTTCTTAATCATACATATTTAAAATCGATAATTCGAACTTCAACAAGATATAAATATTTGTGGCTGATCTCAGTAAAACCACAGTCTCGACGAGAACGTGTCAGGTGTTGACTGTCTGTTAAATTGTTTTTTGTCTGTTAACAACAGTCAAGTAATATTTTATAATTTATGTTCGAAGTGTCCACCATTTTCGATTTGTCCAGCGCGATAGACGGATCTATCTCCACTTCGCTATTTATTATGGGGCTATTTAAAAAGTAAAGATTATGGACAAAGCCTGAAAATTTAGATGAACTGTGACGTCTTTTTATTGAAGATGCTGCTTTAATCGACCAGCAAGTTATTTTAGACGTAACTTTATCATTTTATAAACATCTAGGGTACTGCCAAATTGAAAATGGTGGACAAGTCAAACATAAATTATGAAACTGTACTTGACTGCTGTTAACAAACAAACAAGCAATTCAACAGACGACGAAAAACAGACACACAGACGAAAGACAGACAGACGACAGAAAAAATGGAGTCAACAGCTGACACGTCCTCGTCGAGGCTCTGGTTTTACTAAGATGAGCCACAAATATTTATACCTTTTTTAGGTTTAAATAATCGATTATAAATATATATGATTAACAGAAGTTAAAAAGATTTTTAGATAAATAAAATAAAATTTATACTCATTAAAAGTCAAAGATTAAAGTCAAAGTCAAGGTGTACATTAGATTCCCTGGGCCGAACGATGTGAATTCTATCTTAGTGTACCTTTTCGCTTTTTGAGTCAATAAGAGGAACACGCTGAGTACCTAGAACTAGAACTAACACTATATAGGTGTCACACTCACACGGGGACGACGTATTTCCGCAAACACTATACGGCCCTAAGAGTGCCCATCTACCATCTTTGTCGCTCTTACGGTCTTAGCCGCCACACTGCAATGCCGAACGCTCTGAGGTAGATACAGTCAATTGTCCAGAATGAGAAGTGCCGAATTTTCTGGAACCAAAAGTATCGAACAGCAGTCACCATTACACACTTGAGGCCTGGCATCGTTCTTCAGGACTTTGAGAAACGAACTATATTTGTGATCGAACTTGCGGCTCCGGTCGTCTGCAACATCACAGCTAAGGAGAGAGAAAAGAAAAAGTCTGAGAGATATCATGAACTTATAAGGAAGATGCGAAGACTCTCCCAGAACATTTGGTGAGAATGAGCGACCTTGTGATCGTTGCTTTCGGCAATGTGAAGCTATCTCTAGTTCGTAACCTCAAAGCCATACCCGCGTACCAAAAACGTATCAAAGCACTTGCGATGTGGATGCAGAGAGCCGTTGTGATTTAATTGTGCCCTGTGGCTACTCATCTTGAGGTCGTGAAATATGGCCATAAGTGAGATTTACCAGTATCATTTTCATAGATGGCAGTTGCTCCCATTGGGACCCTGAAGTATGTTTTTAGCCTATGTTTGAATTATATATATGTACATTTATATAAGTAAATCAGGTATTTTTCACATTTTCGGCAGAATTGAACATTTATATCTATTATGTGTTAAAATTTTAGTTTTCTAAGTATGCTAACACAACTTTCGGACGACTTTGCAATGCAGAGATTTTACTAACCGCGGATATACAGAAAAAATTAAAATGCCGATACGTGGATCATGGTATTCCTTTCCTGAAAATTGCACCTTTTAAAGAAGAAGAAGCATTTTTGGAACCAAAAATTGTTTTATACCACGATGTAATTTACGAAGAGGAAATAGAGACTCTCAAAACATTATCAAAGCCCAGGGTTCGTCCAACTTTCATATTTTTCCTAATTTTTTTTTTTAAACAAAAAGGTGTCCATTTGATATTTAAACCAGTGGTACGATTTTTTATTGTTAAAAGTTATCAAAATGACATACAAAAAAAGCAGAGCTGTATTTCTTGTTGCGGGCATTTTAAAAATAGGTATAGGTGGATTTTTAGACATTGAAATAAATAAAGATACAATAAGTTGACAATGTAACCATACCCAAAGTTGTGGGTATATCTTACCACGTAAAGGTAATTTATGCTGTAGGTAAAAAACGCTTAGATCGGGATAAAGACTACACCTAATTTTTTCTTTGTTAAATTCACTGTGTTACAAAACTTAACTTTTCTGATGGCTACTGAACAGATCATATCGTTTTCGATAAGTTTTTAGACGCGGATTAAGAATCCGCCAAGAAAAATGCTCTATCACGTTATTATTTTGAGAAAAATGGGTTTAAAATGGACGAAAACCCATTTGTTGGTTATATTTGTATACCTGTAAAAATTAACAAGAGATGATAGAACACACAATTCGCATGTCCTGCTACTTCGTTTAAACAATAACAAAGAAACGGGCGTTTAATCCTGAAGGGGACCACAAATTTCGGACACAACTTGGCTGCCACATCCTCAGCCTGTTTTGACCGCCTCTTATTGAGTTTTAGCACGAGATTTCGTACTCGGCAAGTCCTATGGCGCTTGTTTTTGTCAGGGTTCTACTGGCGTAGGCAATCACACACTCTTCGCCCCGCTACTTTAGGTTAAGTTCCACGCCGAGGCCGGAAGCGATCGCCTCGGTCTAAAGGCTTTTCAACCACGTGTTGTCAGGGCTATTCATGCCCTAGTTAGGGCTCCCTTTAAGCAGTCATACCCATATTGCTATTTTTCGCCCCAATGCTACTTTTCCTTTGTTCTGAATAATCGTGTCAATGGTTCCGCCATCGTTTCGAATTTCGATATGAGTCGCTGGTATCAGAAGGCCAACCGTAAAAACCTGCTCAGTTTCTTGCCAATTTTCGAAAGCGGGTATGAGGTTATTGTCGAGAACTTATCGGAACACACCTGGAGTTCATTTTAGGCGTGATATATCGATCAATTAACCTTTAAAAGGATGCAGGAACACCAGTCAATCCGAAGGGTATCCTCTTGTATTCAAAATGTCCCCTGTCTGCGTTCGTCTAACGGGGTAGGTTAAATGCCCAGCTGTAGATAATTTTTGTAATATATTTGGTATTTTTTTATTTTTTGGGGAAATTCGGTATCTACAAGAGTACCTACTCCCCTGCCCATGTCTAGTGAACGCTGTAGTGCTATGTACTTTTTCCCTTTCGTTTAGGCTGTCCCTTCCGGATTCCATGTAAAACCCAACGCAACTTTTCCGCGGATATGTTGTTTTGTTAGAAAGGGTGATTCATTTTTCTTTTAGGTCTCATTCTATCTCCCTAAGTAAGCCATCCTGACAACCTTGACTCCACTTCAAGGGGGGTGGAGATTGCTTCGTCTTTTGTTCGGCATAAAACGCATATAGGCTTATCGTTCCTGTCCAATATTGACAAGCCCTTATCGGCGGGTCTAGGAATGTGAATTTCGTGTCAGGGTTTTTGGGATTTTAACGGTAGATTCTTTCCATTAGTCATTGTGAACGATGTTAGGATCCCATAGAACTTTGCGTAATTAAATGTAAGATTTGGAATCTCTATTATGAGTTATGCATGTTTAGTTGGTGGAGGTAGCCAGGCTAGGGTTTGTGGTTATTGCCCAAGCTGCCAGGTGTGTGACCTGCTCCAGTATATCTGGGTTGTTGGCTGACCCGAATGAGTCTTCGATATCCATTGTGACTGACGTGACGCACGTGACGTCAGAATCTAGTGACGTCTACCCTTTAAGAAGCTTATGTCTCTTACGCAATCTCGAGCATCTTTCTTCTCGCGTACCTGTATTACTCAATTGTAAGTGAAGCAGAGTTTCTGTTATTTCCAAATTGTATAATTGCACTAGGTGATTATTCGCAATCAAAAAGGGACAAAAAAATAATTAAAATATTTCTAAAGTTTCCGTGAGTGTTCCTTGGCACTGGATTATATTTTAAAGTTTGAGACTCCCAAATCAGAATGGTTTTAGGTGAGGGGTGGAAAATACCCCGTCATAAGAGTTACATACCATGACAACTACATAACGATTTGATGTTTCAACACACATACACAATAATAAGTATACTTTCCTTTCTGTAGTTGCAAAGAGCGAAAATAACAGATAATATCTCTGGCCAAGGGAAACTTTCTGAAGAAAGAATTACCGAAACTGCCTTCATTTACGAATACGAAAATGAACACGTAAAGCTTCTGAATCGTCGAGTGGAGCATATGACAGGTTTATCAACCGATACAGCCGAGGAACTGCAGATCGCTTATTACGTTATTGGGGGCCTTTATTTACCGCACAAAGATTTCTTTGATGTAAGTAAATCATGGGTGAACTAAGATATATGTCAAGCTAATACTTCACTGGTGCAAGAATAACTTTTAAACTTTCCAGGACGTCCGATTTTTCCCCTTCAACACTGGAAATCGTATCGCCACTGTCCTGTTTTATGTGAGTAAACAAAGCCTTTTCAGTGCGTACTTGCAAACTAAATAAATTGGAACTCAAATTAATTCGATTTACTCGCACAGAATGGAAAGTATTGAAATAAAGAGTCTCATTGAACTCGGTTTTAATGTATAAGAACAAAGTTATTGTATCCAACCGGTGAATTATTTAATTTTTACTGACCCCTAAATCGGTTTGCACCGATCATCGATACACATTAGTAACCGTAACCTATTACAAATTAGGTTAAGATTTATAATATGTATTCCGCCATTCTGCGGCTTGAATGCCTCTGAGATCGGAAATTTTACTACTGCTGAACAAATTTTGGGGAAGCAGCGGTCTTCTTAGTGGGAACGCAGCGCCACCACGGCGGTCGTTGCAGCCGTCACACCACATTTGATTCAGCAATAGTGCCAAACGTGCGAGCAGATCCTTTCCCGCGTATTTGCAACGTTACAGTCCCACGAAAGAGAAAGCAATTGCCCCACGGATCCAGAAGTTGATTTTCGCAAAAAAATTAAGCTGCAGGTCGCACTTGATTTTCGTGATCGTGTAAGCAATTAAGTACACCAGAAATCAATAATGGTCAATGCCTAGACACAAATATAATGTAAATAAATTATTTAAAGGACATTTTATTGCCTTAAAAAAGGGTATAAGCTGATAGTCATCTATCGAATTTCTACGAGTTACATATTTTTTTGGCTTGAAAAATAATTTTAAAGTACTTTCCAACATTATTTACAGTTAAACAAATGTTTAAGCATTATAATGCATGACTTTTGTTATAAAATTATACAAATAATTGTTTCATTCGTATCTTCTTAGGGATGAAAACTATTTTTTCAACAAAGTTTCTGGGAATAATTTTATAATTTTTTGAGCTTATGTCAATATTTCTAATTGTTATCATTAAATGAAACACAGCGTCAGTCGTTAATATAATTTGTTGAGAACAATGAATAATATTAGCTTAGAATAATCCTTTTCGGTTGAATGACATCATAAAGCCATTCACAGCCATTTTTTGTGAAAAAATATCGATGCGAGAAGTTATTATGCTCTAAGAAGTCATGTATTATCAAAAGTTCACTCTTCAAACTAAAATAAGCTCGAATATATACGACAAACCGTTTGTAGCATGAAACAAACTCGGCGAGAAACTCGGCTTGGGGATGCAATTCGCCCGCCTAAAGGGAGCGTTACTGTAGCAACAAGAAAGAGGATCCGCACCAAGATGCAGACGAGCAGCGCGCGACGCATTTGGTGTTGCAGCTCTATCACGTGGGCGAGCAGCCCGCCCAAAATTTGTTCAGTGTGGAAGAAGGGGTCTGTCGTGCAAACCCTCACCACCATAAGGAGAGAGGAATTTAGGTCCTATAGTTTCCTACAGCAGAGTACCCCCCTCCCCCACATTATTATTTACATTTACCACAGCGGAGCATCAGCTTCTACAAGTAGGCTCATTTGAAAGTTTATAACTGATCAACTTATAAGATATATGAAATGGAATTTGGTAAATTCTTATCTCCTTCAACATGAAATTAGTCAAGAATGAAGCGCTCTAATTCGAAATTGCGTCTACTTAGGTGGTATTAATTAATATTTAAAACTTGGCGAAGCATCAGTAACCCTTCCGTCACAGAATATTGAAGAATTGAATTTCAAAATCCTAAATTTTTTATTTAATATGAGCCATTTTAAAGAATTTCAAAACGAACTCCTTCAATTTCACAATATTTCAAGTGATGTTGAGTGAAATTTCAAGTGATTGGTTTACTTTTTGAGAGGAAAATTTTATCTCTACAATAATGCTGTTTAGGTACTGATGAAAAAACGATATAAAATAATGTTTAATGTTTAAGATGCATATTATATAAAACTCTATAAGAAATATACTTCTCAGCTGAATGACGTCGCGAAAGGAGGAGCTACCGTTTTTCCGCACTTAAACATCGCCTTATGGCCTAAAAAAGGTAGTGCAGCATTTTGGTATAATCTCAAACGAAATGGAGAAGGAAATTCGCTTACTCGACATGGAGCATGTCCAGTGCTTTCTGGAACAAAATGGAGTAAGTTTTATATTCAAAATATTATATGTAATGTCATATTTAAATTAGATACATGTGCGACCGTCCGCGAAGAAGGGGACCTAACGCGCGGTACCTTCATTTTACAGGAGAAGTGATTGAAGAGGCGGTTCAACGCAGGAACTCTCATGCAGTTCTCTCATGCCTCACATTGTAGTTGAATAACAATTCAAATGTTTGAGATATTAAAATAATATTTTTTATTATTGAGGAGCAAGTAAGAAACTATAGATGAGTGTAAAAAATTAAAAATCTATTTTTCAGCATAGGTCCCTTTCTTCCCGGACGAGCACATGTTATTAGTGTGACCTACACATGGGAACGACCATAACTTTTTTTAATGGAACTCAAATAGGTAAGAGTACATTGAAGTATATTAGGAACGTATTTGTTTAGCTTTAGTTGGGGATTTTTTACGATATATAAGAAAATAAACTTATTTGATAAATCAATACAAAATTTTGACAATTTTGTTTGGATAAAAATATCACACGAAATATTCAGTGTTAGTTGGTTTTGACTAGAAACTATTCAGCCACTTCATAGAAATACATTTAAGTAAATTAATAATGTCTTCACAAACAAAATCATCGAAATTTTGCATTTATTTATCAAATTAGTTTGTTGATGATATCTGGTAAATGACGTCCAATGTCAGCTAAAACCAATACGTGCATAATGGATTTCAATGTACTTTTACCTATATGAGTATCATAAAAATAAATTTTACGTGGGAGTGATCCTCCCCTTGTCAGTCAAGTTATTAATTGTAACTAAGAATATATAGTGCCTCCGGTTTAAATGGTTTTTCAAATTTCTACTATTCCTGAAAATATCGGCAGCTCAGTTTGCAAATCTTTTTAAAAATATTGTATAATGATAAATTTACTGAGTTTGGAAATTTGTAAAAGCAGTTGTGATGTGAAGCGAAGAGGCCGGCCTTAGAACCGATAATGAAATTGCGAGAAAAGTCAAATCAAAGTAAAAGGAAGACGAACAGGTTGCAAAGGCGCCCTTGTACTGGCACTGTTGAGCGTTCCGTATCTATGTGAAGGCTCATGAAATATGAATGAGAACAAGGGCTGACTACAGCCGACTTATAAAACAAATTTGAAGAAGTCCTGGAAAAACTGTCTTGATTATTCAGAATCAACAAAAACCGGAAAGTCGATTTTTCGGTCCTGCGGCTGATTTCTTCGTTTCTCATCACAGTTTATAACAATTTTTTAATTTTTGTTAAAATTGTTCTTTATGCATTTTTTTGTCTGTATTCGTTGTATAAGAAAACTCTCAAGATTATATGACATTTGAAAAGAACTGACATTTTATTTATAGAGCTATCATTATTAGAAATGTTTTTATAATTAATACCAAGAATTCTCATAATTTTGAGTTTGTTTAATTACAGTTGCGACTCGCTGGATGCATGAAAAAGGTCAAGAATTGCGCAGGCCGTGCACTTTGTTGGAAAATGAATAAAGTCATTTATATGATATTTTGATTTAAAGAAAAGAAAATGAATTCTTCAAAATAACAGAGAGTGTACATACTTTAGGAGTAAACTTCACTATAATATTTTTAAGTTTATTTTGAACTCAAGTATTAATTTCAAAATTAAAAGACGAATCTTGCACGATGAGAGACTTATTTTTTTCCCAACTTCGCCAAAAGACTTATATTCCTGGCATCACAACGCAGGAATAAAAATGCCTATTCCTGACCAATAAAGAGTCCACATGCGTAGTTGGCGACACACGCACAGTAGCCCTTTAAAAGTTTCTCTTCTACCGCGGTCTATGGTAAACGCGTTTTGATTGCAAAGTGAATTTTCCGAATTTACTGAGTACGAACGCTCTTTCCCATTGGTCGTGGAGTCTCCACAGGAGTTCGCATTGTTGATCATCATCAAGAAGTAACTTTTATTTATTTCCAGTGCTTGTTTACCAAAGAGAAACTCTGTTTTCAAATAACACAACCTTTAAAGCGACCGGCACTACCGCGCTGTGCGCTTACTCTCATTTTTTCGGAAACTTCTCTAGATGGAGGCGTGGCTTCAATCACAGGCCCACCAGAACCTCTGCTGAGTAATAGTAACATTGCTTTAATCGACGCAAACACCAAAGTAACCTCAGGTATTTTGAAAGGCGCCGAATACCTCATTAAAATGAAGAAATTTAAATCAGCCTCCCACATATATCAGAATAACAGCATCCCGGTTATTCTCACGCGCACAATTCTGTCAACCATCAGAGGTAGAGATCTCCTGGAAAAATTGGCCTCCGATATGGACATCTCACCAAGCAATGTTGCTCAAAAAGTCGCTGCAAACATTGCGGTGACCTTGACGCCCATACTCATGCTTCCCCCAGCCCTAACGTGAATGGAACCCCTGAATGCGTACACTGCTTAAAGCTCAACGTCAGAAATTCTAAAAAAAAAGGCCCAGAACACAGTGGTTCCCGCTAGAACGCGAACAACTACCCTGGACTAAGAAATGTTCTCGCCCTTCTCCGTTTACTACGCCATCTTTTCCCCCGTTGGCTTTCGCAGAAGCTTTGCGTACTTCAATTCATAACTGTAAAGTTGGAATTTATTGACCCTCTAAATAATGCGTGAATTGGTAACTTTCGGCACAGTGTTTAAGGTTACTAGCTTACACACCATGCGTGATGTTACGCGCGTGCACGTTTGAAATGGGGACTTTGACGCACCAACAAAATTTCTAAAGTTGTTTCAGAGCTATTTCTGAAGTAGTGTAGAATTACCAGTTATGGTTACACTGAACGTTTTCGTGACATTAATTTCAAGATAACTGTTAGTAAATCGTGAATAAAGAGGGGAATAACGATTATAGTACATATAGATTATGATTACGGGCAGTAAAAGCACCGAAGGGAAAAATATACTTTTGCCTCATGTTGCATATAGTATTTTATCCCACTCTCGATTGTGGCCACCTTTTGACCCTGAAAAGCGGGTCCGACGCATTTTTCTTAATTTTACTTTCGCTTCCCAAATTTTACTTTCGCCCCGCTAATTTTACTTTCGCCCCGCAAATTTTAGTTTCGTCCCACACGTGCAGTTTACGGGAAATATATGCTACTTTCGCCCCTATTTTCAGGGGCAAAAGGTGACCATTTCGGTCGAGTTTGGAATAAAAATATAATTATTACAAAAAAGCCTTTTCGCCTCAGAGTAATTGAAAAAATCGATAATTATCTTTTACCGTTCTGTCTGTGCGTAAACACGAAAACTCTCGAAAAAATGAACGGATCAAATCGGAATTCAACACAATTATACGAAAATATAGCGACTGTAAAGGATGGGAGAAGCATCGATAAATATCTATATTTATCGATATTTATCGATATGCCAGCGTATCAAAAAGTATGGATACATTTTTATCTCTTGACAATAAATATCAATATTTTTCTCGATTTTTTTATAATATATATGATTTAGTCATGAGTCTCCTGGAATAATTTTTTTTTCTATAACACAAGTTAAGCTAAAAGTACAAAATATTCGAAACTTACTATATATTTTTATTTTTATGCATTTTTCAAGCGTAATAACTTCTCACCAGTAAAGAAATATGAAGTTTAATCTTCAGATAGGGTTGCACAAAACATGTTTTAATTCTAGCAGAGGCTCCTACTAAAAAAATACTTTTAAGACAATTCGAATGCAAAATTTAGATTATTTACAAACAGTGAGTTTCGTTAATCTAATTTCATGAAGGAGTTCTCTTTCAAATAATAATAAAAATATATTCCCATCTTATTCACAAAAAAATCTAACGTGATAAGAAAAATACGTTTTTTAAGGTGAATTTTTAGCATATTGGTTGTTGCCGGAAATTATATACATACACTGAATACAATTTTTTTTTGCATTTATAGAACAAACTTTCTTAATTTTCAAAAAAGTTCAAAATTTGTACTTCTCTACGGACGCTAAATATTAAAAATGATTGAAAAATATATATGTGTTGAACTGGAAAAAATTCACCAATTTTCCAGAGACTCCAAAAATATGTTTGAAAAAAATTTATTTTTCTCTACCCTACTCTCTATCTAACGTACCGTACGTACTGTAATTAACCTATTTCCAATATTAACAGAATGGCTAGATTATTTATACCCATCGGTGCTGTAGTGATGTTTCTATTCTCTGCCGGAATTGCCGATGTTGATTCATCAAATGATAATGTACATGTTTCAGTTAACTTTTTTCCAGTAAAAAATATTGTGATTAAAACTGTCCATGAAT
This sequence comes from Andricus kollari, assembly GCA_932074435.1. Lineage (NCBI taxonomy): Eukaryota > Metazoa > Arthropoda > Insecta > Hymenoptera > Cynipidae > Andricus > Andricus kollari. Next base: position 4,007 of record CAKNWW010350513.1, on the reverse strand, counting down.
ATCTTCAACAGCAAGAAAAGCGATCGGACACTCTTAGGAAGTAAGTCACCAAATTTCGATTTTTTTACACACCTATGACACTTGCTGATTTTTTTTATTTACACAATATTTGTGCTATTCTCAATTTTTCGTTTCTTTTATCTAATTAAATCTAAATTTATTCTCACATAAGCATCAATACTGAGCGACCTGAGCCGAACAAAATAACAGCACAATGATTTACCTGCTATGCGAGGTGTGTAGGCAAGCATTTGCGCTTTCAGTTAAATTGAGTAATGCCGACTAAGTAAATAGTCGGCTCAGGAAACCGTTTGTAATACTCGTGAATAATTCGAGTTAGTAATGTTTTAGTAGACAGAGTGATCAATACTTTAGTCATTTGTACCACTAATTGATTTGTCTAACAAATAAACGTAGGTGGCGTATCTATTTTATTTGTTATCTTGATTGGTATGACTGAGAATACGACCTTTAGATATGGCCGTCATAACATTGCAGCTCAGTATTATTTATATAAATGAATGGAAGTATTAGAGGTACTGAACTGACACCAGCGTCCCTAATACGTTCTAAAAAAAAAATGCCTGCGTGCCCACTGGGCTCTTTTTAATTTAGATTTCGATAGTATAGGGACAGCTATTTTAATTATTCCCTGTAACAAGAAGAAAATAGTCATACCCACGTTAATAGAAATGAAGGGACCGCAGTCTAAACCTGCTAACTGATATTTCAGACATTTTACATGGCAACGGAAAATCGTTGTTATTTTTGCAAATTTTCAATATTTTCTAAACCGTAAAATGTTTTTGTTCATTTACTAAAGAAAAATAATACATGTTAGTTTTATAAAATTTAAATCAATATCAAACGTTCACGAAAAGTGAAAGCCATACAATTATACATAATGTGACCGTCCGCGAAGAAAGGGAACTAATGCGTCCAAGCTGAATTTTACAGGGCGGGCGATCGTAGCAGAGTCCGCAAGCCAGCATTTGAGTAGTGGTGATGCATCTACGAAAAGCATCCCCCCTACTTACCACTACACTTTTAGGCACGAGCCATTGGAGCTCTCGGACACGTCGCGTACATCTGTAGTGGTAAGTGGTGGGGCTGGCTTTCGTAGGCCTCTTGTTCGGTCTCCGCGTGCGCTTATTATGCCTATGTTTGTAGCCTAATAACAAGAAAAGTAATTAACTGAAAAAATATCTGATCATTGGAAATAAAAGAGTAACTCAAAAACTATTAATTGGCTTAAGAAGATAAAAATAGAATTTTCCGAAGAAAGGGACCTGCCCTTTCTTCGCGGACGGTCACATATGTTATCTACAAGGGGACCTGTGGTCTAAACCTGTTATCTGCAGTGTACGTTCAACGTGTTCAACGCGCTCTGTTTTATTTTTCAAGCTGCGGGAAAGTTTTATATGTCAAAATGTTGGGAATCGCATGCCGCAAATAGAAGTGGTTGCAAACATTTTAAATAGTTTATTTCAAAAGTTTGCTGAGGGTTAGTAATCAGATGCGTCGCTCACCTTTGTCTTTACAACGAACTGTTTATTTTCATATTACATGCAGTTTTATGGAAGAATTGTAGTTACAATATCTCATTTTATTCATTTTCCAACTTCACGTAATGATGCAATAATTAAAAAGTACGAAAGGCAAACTCCAATTCAATTTTGTAGAATTACACTTTATCACGATCGTATGGACATATCGAGAATCCCCGGTCGCTGGGACATTGAAGCGATGATTCGCTTTTCGATGACAACTGATGTTTCTCTAAGTGTCTACCTGAGCGCGACGATCTTGGCGTAGAGGGTTCAGAGCTAAATTAAAACCTTTTTTTTCTTTTTATGACCTTATTTTCGACAATTTGTAAAACAATAGAAAATTGCGTCTTGATTAAAAATTATGGGCGTTAGTGCAATACCCTAATCTTGTGAACACAAAGCGTACACCCCCGATTGTCGAGCTCCAATTTCATTGCAATCAAGGTGACCACTTAGAGAAACAACATTTGCTTCAAAGCGAGAGTCACCCCCGCCACTCGAGATTATCGACCTGTTTATACGACCGTGACCTTTTTAAGCACAAATTAAATAATATACCTTACAAATTTGAGGTCAGGGTGACACGGGACTTATTCTTGGGTCAACAGGCGGCGCCATATCCGTCTTATTTATAAAAAAGCATTGAGTCTTATGGAGAAATGAATGATTAATAAAAAATAAGAATGTTTTAATTTTTTCCGGTATCTTAGAATATTAATGTAGTGAAGGCCTTTACTACAATAATATTTGAAGAAATAAGAATGTTCAAGGTTAGTTCAATTCACGATATCAATAGTAATCATTCTTGGATGTGTAATTAATATATTAAAAATGTTTAGTTAATTAAAATCTAAAAAAACATGTTCAAAATTATATTTTAAAAGTGATATATATTGTTGTATTTCATCAAATATAACGATATATTATAGTATTTGGATTGTAACACATAGATTATTCTATAAAATACATATTTTTCAAATAATTTTTTTTAGAATTTAATGGATTTAAAATTTTAAAAGATTTAAAAGAATTTTAAAAGCACATCAAAGAATGATTAATATAAATTTCGTGAACTGAACTAATCGAGAACATTCGTTTTTTAAATTATTTATTCCATTCCCGATAAGACTCAAGCAACATCGTCTCTAACGTCGCACCTGTCATCAGCCCTTCGCTTGGATCCTCAGCGCTTGTCCAAAACCATCGCGATGCGTAAAGTTTCTTATAAGTTCAGATTTGCTATTCTTGCAACTATCCAATCGTTTTCTTTCCGAACCCTTCAGGAATCTGTATATGATTCTTTCCGAAATTTTGTGAAAGAAAAGCAATGTAACATTTTAACCAAAAATGCTGTATATTTCATTTGTAATTGAGTTGGAAGCTATTTGCCCAAAATTGCATTTCTGTGTCAAAACTTTTCAAAACTTCTGATACAAACGGAAAGCTTCGGATGCAGATGCCGAAAAGATTCTGAAAGGGGATCGTACACACACTTATGTTATTAAATATTTTCGTTCTATAATTTCAGATAGCATGGTCTTTACACTTTCGGAAATGACTTTTATGAACTAAGTTACTCCAAAGAGAAGCGGTGTGCATATTTATTTTCTTTCAATTTGTAAAATTTCAACACGATATTTTGTTCAACGCCATTTGCCCTTAAAATGTAAAAGAAAAACCTTGAATGAGTTTAGTTATTTTTGAATAAAATTTTTCGGTATTGTCGAGACGCTATTCTTAATCAGCCCCTCATAAAACATCGACACACGAGCTGACAAAAATAAAAAAATATGTACTTGCTGTTTAGAAAGAATTCCTATTCTCGTCCAAAGACGTGAGTTTGATAATTTTTTAGGTGACTGCGTCGAAGTCGCGTGGTTCGTTCAGATAAAATTCAGCATACAGTTCAATACATATTGTGACACATTTACCTTCGTTTCTGTTTCAAAGAAGCTAGAGTGCTTTAAAAAAATTTTTTTTAAAGAAAGGTACGTGATCTTAAATATCCAAATTATATCCAATTTTACTTAATAGGAGAGGTTTCTCTTCAGTAGATAATGAAACGTAAATAGACAATTTCTGTATGCGCTTATACTCGCTAATTAAAACGTGCTTTTCTTACATTTTAATCCTAATGAGAAGGTATTAGTTTTATTTAAAATTTAACTTCGTCAGTTTTCATCAAATCTCCACGTTCTGAGACCTCTGAGTGAGAAAATAAAATTTTTACGAAGGTGTCTGTCTGTCTTTCTATAGACTAAACGTCAAAAATACCATTAAGATAAGAAATTCGATTTTTCGTCAAAACTATGCAAGATACGAAAAAAAATTTAAGAAGCTAAATCGGTCGGGTGGCTGTCTGACCTGTTACAAGAAAAGCCGTCATGGCGATTAATTATTCGTTGTAAATAATTATAAATAGTGTGTAAAAAGTAAAAAAAAACGTTAAATTATGTT
>CAKNWW010350505.1:0-12379 GCA_932074435.1 Andricus kollari | reverse complement strand
CTTCGCAATAGTTGTGGAAAATAACAGACTTCTTCGTGGAATGTTTATACTGAGGTTTGGCATGCAGCGACGGGCAAAAATTAACATGGATAGCGGCGTGGTGAAAGACATGACCACAAAAGAAATCCAGGAATTTCCGTTAGGCAGGCATCGCCCAATATTAAGGAATTTTGAAATAATCAGGGTAGACGAATTTCGTCAACAACATTAATTTTTTGTTTCTAAATATAACACTAAAACATTAGAGTGATCACGAAGCGTCATTCAACAAATTTCCTTAATTTTCCCTGATTTTTCAACAAACATTTTTCCCTTTTTTCTAACCGTTAAGATTACAATATCAGCATATACGTTTTGCAAAATTTTGATCATCAAATCTGCTTGAATTAAAATAAAATAATTCTAGTTTAAAATATCTGTCTTTATTTCAACCGAAACCAAAATGATAAATATTCTACAAAAAAGGGAAGAGTTAAACATTTAGCAAAAAAGTTAATAAAATCGTCAGGAGCAAGCAACTAAGGAAAATGTAAATACAATACAAGTAAATTACTAATAATAATTTTATATCACCGTTTTTTTCAATTCTGATGTATAAGAAGGAAATTAAAAATAAAACAATCCCTGTTTCAAGCCAGTATGTGTCAGATTTTGAAAGAATTAAATTTTTTGTTGTTTTGCGATAAATATTACTTCTTTTATTAATGGGTTAGGGTCAGTCACAAGACCAAAAAAAAAAACGATTTTTGAAAGAATTGCTTTTAAAAACAGGTTTTATCTCCAATTGACAAATGTTCTACAGTTCGAATAATAAACATTACAAGAAGTTACAGTAATTTTTTAAGATAAAAATATCGATAAACAAGCAAATTATAGTTAATCTGCTAGAGGTCCAATAAAAAAATATGTTTTGCGGTGCGCATCGTAACACATGACCGGCTCATCTTAAACAAAAAAGACGACGGGATTAGTTAAAAAACGATATTCCCTTGTACTTGTACGAAGAATTAAGTCAAAATTTTAACTTTCAAGAAAATGGCGGATGTTTAAACAAAAAATTTTTCGATGAAAATAAAAACTTTTACCTGTCTGTAAAACTACCCGTATCTGCCCTGTTTGGAAGAAGTATAACAAATCTCTTATTCTTAACTATAGACCAGTATCGGTTTCTTGTGGATTCCCTAAAACAATCGAATTATGTATGTATAATTCTATATCTCGGGTGGCTTTTTATGTGATCTCATTTTATCAGCATCATATTGCTTCATCGTTTTTGGTTAAAGCAATAACAGGGTCCTTACCTGACTACGAAATCAAGAAAACCGCGAAATTATTTTCAAATATACTAATCTGTACTAATAAACAAATTAAAATTGGTTTCATACTTTTTGTTACTCTAATTCGGAGCTGGAACAAGACATTTTAAAAAAAAAATCATAAAACCCACTCGAATGAGTAAATCTTCCAAAACAATTACAATTCTGTCTTGGAACAGGGAATTTTCCAAATATAAATTTAATTCTAAGTTCCGATGTAGCTTTTCAGTAAATAAATATTATTGTTGTGTTTAGGACAGGCAATTTCCGTGAAGAATTGTAATTTCATATTACCCAGGAAATTTAGTGTAAGGAATTAAATCATCCTGAACTGGGCATGAAATTTTCGAAAAAAATTACAATTATCCTAACCTAGAAACGGGAATTTTCGAAAAGAACTATAATAGCAAATTTCACCGTAGAATTCTGGTAAAAAAATATAATTTCTGTTTTGGGACAGAAAATTTCCATCAAGAATTATAATTTTGACTCCGAACAGATAATTTTTGATATGGAACAGAAAATTTATAATTTAATTAATATAATATAATTTTGACTTTAATGAAGTGTAAATACCCAAGCGGAACAAGCTTAACGCCTATAATCTCTGAGATATCGACTGTAAGATACACTATATAATCTGATGAAGAACTGGAATATTCCTTGGTTACAGTGTTGATAAAATTATTCATTTATCAATTGATTATCTTTTTCTTCAGTTAGAGAATATGACGATTAATTTTTCTCTCGTCTTGTCTTGGGTAGTTATCCTCAATTCTATTAGTGAATATTATAATATATGTATAATTTTTTCTACATTTTTGTAAGCTTTACGCAAATCAGAATTCGTGTGATTCAGTCTTCATTCCATACCAAATGCTATTTTCTTTCAAACTTCATTTGAGTTTGTCCATAATAAACACAAATTTAATCTGCATTTATTCGAGGGAATCCATAATGTGTGTGTCAAAGAAAAATGGAATTCGAAAGGTCTCCCTTTTAATACGGAATTCGTACCATATGTGCACGTGCACATATGGTACGAAAGATATTATACCTTAGACCAAATTCAGCCGAAATTCGATCTGTTAGAATTAGTACATATTCAGATAAGAAATTTAATTTTAAACCGACAAGGAAGAATTTTCAACCAAAGAAGTAAACAGTTTCCGATTAACCATAAACCTGATCTCAATCGCGTGAGAGCTGGCAGCTGAGTATAGCAATTTGTCATTGTCCTTCATTTAAGAAGTCCGTCGTACTTTTCTCACGCAAAAATCAAAGGTATGGCACCACAAAAGTGCATTAGTGCTAAAGCTCAAAATGTGAAATACTTAGCATTGAAAGTCGTCAGAAATTATTTATATCTTTTGGAAAATTGGCAATGGGAAAACCGGGCAATACACTATATAAATTTTCCATTCAAACGACGGATTGCGCTTCAATATGAAAGATTACATAAATCATGATATCAGTTTTAACGAATTTAGTAATAGACAATTTTTTGCCTTGAAGCTCTCTCTAATTAAATGTAAATATTTTAGTAAGACAAACTTGACGCCTATAACCTCTGAGATAACGACTATAAGATATAGCATGATGAAGAACTAGAATATGCCTTGGTTACAGTATTCATAATATTATTCATATATACATTAATTAGCTTTTCCTGTAATTAGAAAAGATGAGGATTGATTCTACTCTCGCCTTGACTTTGGCAGTTATTCTGAATTTTATTGGTGAATATTATAATATATCTAAAATTTTATCTACACTTTTGTAAGCTTTACGCAAATCAGAATTTGTGCGATTCAATCTTCATTCCATCCCGATTGCTATTTTCTTTCAAACTTTATTTGAGTTTGTCTAAAATAAATACAAATTTAATCTGAGTTTATTCTGGAGGAATCCATAATGTGTGTGTCAATACCATATGTGCGCGTGCACATATGGTACACTCCAACGTGTTCGTCCACAAAACACGGGTGACGATTTGGGGGCAGATGGGTTTATTAAAATCGTACTGTTTTTTTTTTGAGGGGACGGAAGTCTTACTTAGACCAAAAGTGAAATTTCACGCAAGAAAATGCCTTATGAATTTCTATAATAATGTTGAAAAACTGAACAAATGTTCTTATGAAAGAGTCTGAAACTTCTTATTTGATTTATTCCTAATTGCTTTAAAACAGTTTTATACGTTGTTAAATTATCAACCAAAATAGTTCAATTTTTAACTAAATAATTAATTGCTCGATAAAAGGTTTGTATTTTCAAATAAAACAAATATATTTTAAACTAAAATGGCTAATCTTTTAACTAAATAGTTGAATTTTGAAATCAAAAAGATACATTTTCAAGCAAAAAGATTAATTAGTTAAATTTTTAGTTATACAATTATTTACAATCGAAACAGATTAAGTATAATTGCAGTAATTAATTAACTAATTAATTTTTATTTACATGTATGAACAAAAAAGATGAAATTCTACCAAGAGAGGAATTTTCCAACCAAACAAACGAATTATCAAGAAAAACGTTGAGGTGTCAACGAAGAAACGTTTTTTACAAGAAAGAAAAAAATGTTAGTCAAAAAGTCGAATTTTATCAAAAACTGTTGAATTTTTAACGTAATAATAACTCTTTTAAAAAAACAGAAATGTTCTAAACTGAAAATATTAATTTCCATCCAAAAATACAATAGTAGACATTTCAACGAAAAAGAAATTAAGTTTTAACTCAAATATTCGGAGTTTTTTATTGGGTTCTTTTAATTCACTTTTTATTCAAAAGATAATGGTGTAAAAGGGAAAAAGAGGCATTCTACAAAAAAGAGGATTAGGGAAGGAGTACGAAATCTGTAAAAGAGAATACAAAAGGAACACTTTTTTCCCTATTTTTTCCTTGTTGTATAGATGTCTCTGGTGAGCCGATTATTCTGATGTTCGAGGAAATACTCTCCTTACGATAAATTAAAAAGAGGTGTTTCGGGTTTCAATGGTGTGCAAAACTACGAATCATGCCGACGTTTCGTGAATATTGCTGTTCACTTTTTCAAGGTTAAGCTGAAACCTGAAGAATTAAACTGCAATTTTTACGAAACGTTGGCAAATTTTTATAGCTTTGCACACGATTGAAACCCGAAACACCTCTTTTTAATTTATCATAATAAATCATCGTGAAAGCACTAAGTCTGTCAATACTTTTCTTTTTTTAAGGGTTTTTGTGCATTCTCTTGCACCAGTTGACTCTCATTGAGTTTAAGTTTTTAAAGCTTTTTTATGAATTAAATCTTTTGTTTCTTCTTGCAGAGTTAAGTTTAAATTTCGAGTGTTTACCTAATGGGGACCCTATTCCTGGTGTTCCTCGTGGCGGACCTTCGAATTCTCTTGAAAGGTCTTTTCCTGCCAGGCCTCATACTTCAAATTCTCCAGTCAGGCCTCTTCCTCCTGCCGAATCTTCTCTTCGTGCCAGATCCAGATCTCCTTCTGCCAGTCGTTCTCCTTTACGCATACGTGGACTTGCAATTGAAGAGCTTAGATCTGTTCGTCTTATTCCGCACACTAATTCGAACCGGCGATTCGAAATTCGAACATATACTTTTCCTGTTGATGCACCAATGAAAGTGAGAGAAAAAAATCGTCTCCTTGGGCCCATGCCAATCGGAAGACAAACTGTGTTATCAACGTCCAATGGTGAAATCTTTGCAATAGTGGTGGAAAATAATAGATTTCTTTGTGGAGTTTATACATTGAAACATGGCATGCAACAACGAGCAAAAATAAACATGAATAGCGGCGAGATCAAAGACATGACCACAGGAGAAATTCAGGAATCTCCCTTAGGTAGGCATCGGGCAATCGTTAGCTATTTTAAAATAATAAGGCTGGACTAATAATACTTACAGAATAAGTACTCTTTTGGATTTGAAACTTCCCGCCTTAAGTGTAATTTTTCTTTTCACCGCCAGGGGAGACACTTTCCTCACGGACTTTCTAGAACCAGTTTGTTCACAAGAAAGAAAGAAATTGTAACAAATTATTCAAATAAAGAATTCAGTGTTAAATTAAATTATCCATATAATCTGGGGTTACATAATAAAATATACACATTTCTGTATTTATATAAGTGACTGGTGCATTTTGTTACTAAAATTACAATGAAAATTTTCATTCGCTTCTTATTATTGTTTTTTCTATCTATATAGCTTTTCAATAAATAATTATGCATTTTCACAACATTTTTATTGTGTTTGGACGAATTTCAAAGTAAATAATTTTGAATATTATCAGATAATAAATAATTTATATTATTGAATATTATTTTGGTATTATTAGTAAGCAAAAATCATATAAATTAAGAGTTTCTTCTGTGAAAAAGGCAAAACCAGGCAACAAAGCGTCAAAGAGTGTTAAGTCTGTTGCTTAGATTTTCTGAAAGTGACATTTTTAATAATAGACGTTTTTATACATTAATATCGAAACTTCACAAAATGTCTCAAACCACGCTAAATGCTAATGCTTGATCATTGCCAAGTGAGTTCTGCACGTATGGTAGATGTAAACAACCTTTCCCACCTGATGCTCCAAACTCATGGCGATGCTCTTCATGAAAATTTCCTTCAGGTTCGAAATTTCTGTCGATTCTCTGTCAACGAAAGTGGATGACCTTTCTGAGCAAATCTCTTCAACTGATTTGAGGATTACTACTGTTGAAAAAGTGACAGGTGTGCTGAAAACTCGAATTGAAGATTTTGATTTCAAACTGCTAAATCATGAGCAGAAAATTACAGAACATAAGACTAAAATAACCACTAGTCAACAAAATGATCTTTAATGATCTTTAACATTTAATTCTAGAGACTGTATCTTTGAAATGGATAAACGTATACACTGCGAATCTAATATATTAATATTCGATTTACCAGAAACAACATCTACCTGTATTTTTGACAAAATAAAACGACATATGAGAATTCAAAAGCAGTTAAGTTACAGTATAATTAGACCAATAAAGATTGTATTTCAGATATCCTGTTCCTATCGAAAGACCATTATTGCTTGGCCATATTAATACAGCTCAACTCGAAGGATGAAATAATACCTTTATAATCTCAAAGAAAAATTCGTGATGCCATGAAAAAGATCCCTACTAAAGAAACAGTTGGTTATGATCTGGTACCAGCATCTCTAATTAAAAAATGTTCTGAATTTTTTCTTCCTTCGCTAAAAATTTGGTTTAAGTTTTCTTTTCAAATTGGTTACTCTCCACCTGTCTAAAATATTCTAATTCTGTATTTATAATTTTATATCTCGGGTGGCTTTTCGTGTGATCTCTTTTAATCAGAATGAACGCATTCCTAGCCGATCTACTGCTACCAACTTGCTGATCATTACTCAAAATATTCGTCAATTAATCCAAGTAATTTACACTGATCTCTCTAAACCACTCGATAAAGTGACCATGCCATATTTTTAAGTAAGCTACAAATACCTGATCTACCGGATAATATGATTTGACTATTACACTCTTTTTTATCCTCCATGCAAATATTTGTTCAGCATTGTGGACACTCTTCTGCAGACAAGCTCTCTCTTTTGATGCGCATATGGAAAATATTGTATCTAGCGCTAATAAATCACAGGTTTTTTATTTGGGATCTGTAAAAAATTTCAAGACATTTCAAACCTGATAACGTTATTTTAAACTTTGGTACGATCGAAGCTGGAATATTCCTGAATTGTTTGGACTTCCAATCTCCATAAGAATATTAGCCTTTTAGAAGCATGTCAAAACAGATTTCTGAAATACCTCAATTGGAAAAAGGTTGGAATCCACCCTCCTCTGGGAACAGATTTGAATACTGTCCTGAACTGTTAGAAATTATTTTTTTTAATATACCTACGCGATCATCAAGATCTAGGGATCCAATCTACTTGGCTTCCTGCTTAGATCCTCGATCACAAATCTATACCATGTTGGCTGTTGGGTTTATTCTATCTATCAATAACTTCAAATAAAAAAACATTAGCAGTACAGATTAAGATTTACTTTCCTTTACTAAATGGTCAGAATATACATTTCAGTGTTGTACAAGTAGGGACTTAAAAAAATATTACCAGTTCAAATTCAGCATTTTTATTATTTTACGAAATTCTTTCTTTCAAATCAGGATAATAACTCGTATGACCAAAATTATCCGAAAACAACTAGAGTTCAGTTTAAGTAGCAATAATTTATACTTCATTAGAATTCTGCTTGAATTAATTAGAATACTATTTGAATTGCTATATTTACATTTTAATTAACTAGATTTACATTTCAATTAACTAGAATTTAATAATCATTTGATTAGAATTGATCAGAGTTCTACTTGAATTACCAAGAATTCTTTTTTAATTGTTTTTAATTGGTTTCACTTGTTAGGATTCAATTTGAATTTTTAGATTTCCCTTTTTAATTGCCTGTGATTCAATTGCAGTTATCTTGAATTGCCTAAACTCTATTTGGATTGCTAGATTGAAATTGATATGAAATAGAATTTATTTTAAATTACATTTTAAATTACGCAATAAAATCTTTTAATCTCTCCCCTCATTTTTTTCTTCATTGCGAAAAATTACCCTATTTCCCCTTTTTTGAGCTCTTTTGCACTGTCATTCCTGAAATCTCAAACTGTATTTTTAACGCTGTCAGTAGTAAATATTTCGTGCGGATTATATTAGTCAACTATCTATTTTTAGGATAGTGATTTGTATATTTTTATGTATTATTTCTTCGGATGAGGCTACAAAAAAAATCTGTCAAAGATGTTGTTTCATTGCATTCGGTTAAAGCAATAACAGGGCGTTTATCTGACCACGAAATCAGGAAAACCGCGAAATTCCTTTCAAATTTACTAATGTCCAATTTAAAGGTGGTGTCATATGTTTTATTACTCTAATTCTGAGTTGGAACAGGACATTTTTGCAAAAGTCACAATACCCACTCGAATTAGTAAGTCTAGCAAAACAATTACAATTCAGGACTATAGTGAAGTAATATAATTATCAGTTTCGAACAGGAAAATTCTGTAAAGAATTAGGACTTTTGGGCAGGGAATTTTGTTAAAGAATTATAATTTTTATTTTAGGTGCCTTTTTTAATAGGAAATTTTATTAAGGATTTCAATTGTTTACCTAGGACATTGACTTTCCGTAATTAATCACAATGTAACTTTAAATGGGATATGCCGCGTAAGGTAATCTGCGTCCAGAGACCAGACCAAAAGCGAAAAAGGATACAATTTTACGACGAAATTTGCTGCAAAGTATGCTAAAATACAGAAGGTTTCAGTGGGAAGACTTATCGGTAAGGTGAAGGATAGCGGAAATAATCTTCTTATATCAGAAGACTGAGAAATAGAGATTAAGCAGCAGGTTGCTTTAACGTGGAACAACTTCGACAATTAAAATCAGATAGAGGAAACTGCTTTAGAAGATCAAGCAGCGGCCGTTGATGAAGATGAACATCACAAAGGATCTGCGTGCACTAACAGGACACCTGAACTGCAAGGTTTTATCTGTGCATTTTATCGCAACATCAACTGCGTTAGATGTGCAAATTCTTTTGTATTGTGCAGCTGTAGCAAACGTTAGAACGTAGAACAGTAGAACTAGGCATACAATGGAAGTCTTTGCTCCAGGAACGGATCGAGATCCGCCACGGTAGATCAGACCGGATATGAATGCCAGACTCACTGCGGTAGACTTGATGTTCTTACTGTTAGATTGCGTCGTTACAAGAAAAGTAGAGCCAGATGGCAACAGAATAGAAATTTTTAGGCAGATGAGAGAAGGTTCTATCGTGAACTGAGTGTAAAGCAAAATAACCAGCAAGACATATAAGTCACTCAATTGGAAGACATGACTATATACTGAAAAAGTGCTTGTGGAAAATAAACAGAATCAATTTACTCAAGCTCGTAAACATTAAAGTAACTTGCGTATGGCATATATTGACTACAAGCAAGCGTTTTATTCCATACCTTATGATTATTTGCTTGAAGTCTTGAAAATATACAAAATCTGCCCACAAATCATTAACTTCCTAAGTGGTGCGATCATGCTTTGGGGTACAAGAATCAAGTATTATAATCATGCACAACCAAGGATAAATAGTACAATACGCATTACGACGGATATATTTCAAGGAGACTCCTCCTGTGGTTCTGTTCAGCGTTGAACCCATTTAGCAAAACACTAAAAAGCATGTCTCATGGGTTCAGAATACACGATAATAAGGATGGTCATCAAGTGTCACATCTTCTATACGTGGGTGGCCTGAAGCTATAGCTAGTTTAAACCAGAAACTGCAGCAAGTGATCGATGTCACAAAGCAGTTTTCCAATCATATCCACATGGAGTTCGGACTAGATAAATGAAGAATAGTGCTTTTCATCAAAGAGGAATTAGGGACCGCAGAGATAGATAATGAGTTTGAGAATGGCATCGAGGCAATGGCTGAGGGCGAGTCATATAAATATCTTGGTATTCTCGAATCTAAGGGTAATCAGCATACCATAGTTAAGAAAAGCCTAACGACTGCCATCACTACAAGCCTCAGATTGATTTTGAAGAGTTCTCTTAACTTGGCAAAATTAATCAAGGAAATTAACACCTCTGCTTTCCCTGTTCTCTCGTAGTCCTTTGGGCTCATAAAGTCGTCTAAATCTGACCTTGAAAGGTTAAATATCACCGTCCCCGTAGAACAGGGTCACCATCCACCCGGTCGTAATCTCTCTACTGAGAACGTTCATGCGAGGTGTGTACAAACTTTGGAAAAGCTGGGTGCTCTAAATTCGCTACATCTAATTCAGAAGAGAGTATTAGTAAATACGTGCCACATCGTCCGGAGTTTTCTGGAAGTGAACAATTATAGCGGCTAAAAACGCCTTTTGTGGCCATCCCGCGTACACGGCAGATGACTGTGATAATCACCAGGATGCATTATGGATCGATTGACATCAACAAATCTACTAATCACTTGCAGCGTATCGCGACCGTGTTTGATGACGAAGTACTAGGTCATGATCACCTGTGGGGGAGTAATTAAAAATGAGAGGACGCGCACGCGGAGGATGGATTCTGCCAGTTTAACTCCTTTATTTTTATTATTATTAGTCGGATTATTATATCGTTATATATATCGGAAAATGGCCGGAAAAAACTGGTAATTGGATTCAGTGACAGGGATTTTCCTCTTGAATGTACTGATAAACAAATTGGAAGTGGTTTCATATATCTTATTTATCTAATTCTGAGTTGGAATAGGGAGTAAATAAAATAAATATAACCAAATTTACGTTATGAATTAAAATTATCGTGACTTAGAACAGAGAAATTTCGAAAAAAATGATTATTTTAAGTTCGACGTAGAATTTTAGTTAAAAAATATAATTTTTAGTTTGAAACATTACATTTTCGTGAAGGATTATAATTATTACTTTGAAACGGAAAATTTCCGTTAAAAATTATAATATTTACTTGGTACACGGAATTTTAGTCAAGAGTTATAATTTTGACTTTTAAGCAGGAAATTTTGTAAAGAATTATAATTTTGATTTCGTAAAGTTAATTTTTGAAATGAATCATAAAATGTATGATATAATTAGTATAATTTAATTCTGCCTTAAAACAGGGGATATCCGCGAAGAATTATGATTTCATATTCAAACAGGGATTTTTCGTATTATATAAGTTATGATATCAGTTTTAAAGAAATTAGTAACAAAATATTTTTCCTTGAAATTAACTGTAATGAAATGTAAATATTTAAGCAGAATCTCGAATCTCTGAGATAACGACAGTATATCTATACTGTACAATCTGATAAGGAACTGGAATATCAATTTGTTAAATTATCAATCTAAGTCTCCATTAATACATTAATTAGATTTTACACTAATTAAAAAGGATGAGGATTCTTTCTATTTTCGTCATGTCTTTAGCGTTTATGCTCAATTATATTGGTAAATATAATAATATAATATATCTATCATTTTATGTACGGTTTTCAAGCTATAAGAAAATCAAGGTTTTTGTGATTTAATCTAGATTTGATCCCTTTTGTGATCCTCTTTCAAACTTTATTTTAGTTGGTCTAGAATGAATACAAATTTAATCTGAATTTATTCTGGGGGAATCCATAATGTATGTTTTAAAGAAGAATGGAATTCGAAGTGTCCTATTTGATACCAAATTCGTGCCATATGTACGCGCACCTTATGTGACTAGCTTCACCTAATCTTGCAGCCTAATAATTCTGCTTCTGTGAAAAATATATTCACATCGTTCAAGACAAAACAAATATGTCATTTATTGATTTATAAGTTTTTACAATGATTAATAATGTTAAAAAATTCAAAAATTAGGTTCTAATGAAAGAGCTTTAAACTTCTCATTTAAACGATTCTTAATTGCTTTGAGACAGTCCTATGTGTTTAATTGCATTAATTTATGAATCACTTCATTTTCAGGTGCATTATTGACAAAAAAGATTCAATTCTATCAAAAGTGGAATTTTCAAACAAAACAGAAGAATTTCCTTGAAAAGAGTTACATTGTTAACCAATAAACATTTTTAATAAGAGATTACACCAGAAAAACCTTTTCTCCCTCTTCTTTCCTGTATTGCAAAATTGTCCCGGATGAGCCGATTATACTTATTTTCAAAAATATATTTCTCTCGTTTGAAGTATTTTTTGCCAATTCCGTTACACACGTTGACGTTCTTGCCTTTATGTTTTTAAATATTTCTTTGAAATTAAATTCTCTCTTTCTTGTTGCAGAGTTGAGTGCGCAGTTTGACTGTTTACCTAATGGCGCCCCTATTCCTGGTGTCCCTCGTGGCGGATCTTCTTATTCTCCTGAAAGGCCTCTTTCTCTTGCCATACCTCATTCGGTTTCTCCGGTCAGGTCTCCTCCTCCTGCCGAATCTTCTCCTCGTGCCAGGTGCAGGTCTCCTCCTGCCAATCCTTTTTCGTTACACCTACAAGGATTTACAATTAAGGAAATAAGATCTGTTCG
>CAKNWW010350502.1:0-15700 GCA_932074435.1 Andricus kollari | reverse complement strand
TCCCCGGCCGGCTCGTAGAATGAATCGTTCGGGCTATTCTCCGCTACGTCCACGGGCTGTAGGCGTGTAGCGATTTCGACCACCATAAGTCGGAAGTGCTCAGTGCGTTCCCTGAAGGCCATGACCTCCGGGTGTTCCCTGTAAATCTTCACTTCTTCCAGTGGCTTCCTTGCTGTAGGAACGTGTCCATCAGGTATGGGTTGTGGATCCCTTAGTATGACCAGATCCGTGTCCAGAGTTAAGATTCTGGCTCTGTTGTGGTAGGCGGTAAGTGGGTTGAGGGTCTTCCGTGCCAAGGAAGCACCGGCATCAACCTTCCTACGCTTCCACAGCGCTCGCCTCGGGCTGATATCCGACCGAGGTGGTGGGCGGAAACGGCCGAGAGGTGAAAACATGATCTTCACTTCCTGGTGAAGACTGGTGATCGCCAGCTCCTGCTGATCGATGAGGGAGAGCTCCTGCTCACTGCTGCCGTCAGGGCTCGTCAACTCTGGTTGACGAGCTAGATCGGAGACTGCCAACTCCTGTTGACAGTCGTGGTTGAAGTCAATCACCAGCTCCTGCTGATGATTGGGTGATGGCCGTCCACAGAACCTCCGCCAGGCTCTCCTCTTAGCGTAGCTTCGTCCTATCCAGAAGAATCCCCAGGTACTACCAGATAGAGCGACCCAGGCACATCGATTAGAATATTTTTGTGTGCGAGAGAGAGAGAGTGAATTGGCGGTAAGTTATCAACGGGAAGACAAGAAATAATTCCCAACGTAATATTTGCTCTGAAAAGAGCAGATTGTTTATGTTCTCGAGAAGGTTATAGTAAATGACGAGTCCGAAGTTTTAAGTACACTGGTTTATTTCCGGATTCTCTTTCTGGGCTAGGCTCAGAGAGACGAGAGGCGGTAGTACACTTCCGAAGGAGTCGGAAGGCAGAGTGAGGAACGGTGGCCGCAACGCGTTCTTTCAACGAGAAGAGCGTCAGCTTTGTCGCCGAGTCTCCCACTCTTCGAAAATGGTCCAATCAGGGAGCTCTTTGATGAGTATTGGCGCGCTGTCCCCTACAAGGCACCTGATTGGTTGAATATCTTGTGTGCGCGAAAAATTGTACCATTACCTCATCTCTCTTGAAACAGCATTACTTAGTTGTTAAAAATGTTCGGTTAATAATATTTTTAATTAGTGGAATCATTTATTATTCAATATTAATTTATTTATAATATCCTGTTGTATACATATATTTTATACATCGTTTATGTGTAGCCTAATACATATACTCTATATAATATGATTTAATAATATTATAATGTAATCATTATTATTACCAGTGATTTGTTTATTTATGTTAATTCAATTTCTAAAAACTAAACATTTCACTCAATTCAATATAAGAATTCCTGGCTCGTGATTGGTGCGTCGTACCCGTGTCGCGGGGTGCGCGAAACAATCAGAGAAATTCCAAGTTTGTGATTGGTGCGCCGTACCTGTTGCGCGGGGCGCGCGAACCAATCGTGAAATCGTAGTTCTATACATAAGTGTTTTTAGCTTTTTAACTAGTACTAAAAGTTTAAAACATTCCATCCAAACTTGCCATATCCAGACCGGGTATGCCATACCCAAGCTGGGTAAAAGCGAGGCTCGTCGAGGTGAGAGTTGGGAATTCAGATCGGTAGAACAGTTATTTGTGAGGATCACAAATAATGGTTCTTAAGATTCGGAATTCTCAGCTCTCCCCTTTCACGTATTGAAGATGTATATCAAGATCTTCTTCCGGAAAAGATTCCTGCCGAAGTTTTTTCATTGCTCGAAATTCTCTAGATGCGTTATGAGCTTGAAAATATTAATGCATGATTTATTCAATGTTTAAGATAAACATTTGTAACTTTTGTTTTACAAAAATGTTCATATATTATTAAACTCACTAGTCGTAAAACCTAATAAGGTATATATTTTCTGTAAATTTCATTAAGAAATTACTTGAACTGGTAAAAGCTATAACTTCTCGTGAAGAGAAAGAAGATGCAAAATTACATTATACACAAGAATATGTATTTCAGAATTAAAATTTAAAAATTGTTCATAGCGATTATAGAATTTGGCCCCTCAATTAAACTTGCAATTTCGAAAAACTGTAGATTTTTGTTTCTTCAGAAACTAATATTTTTCAACAAAAACGCAAATTTTTGTTCGATTGTTTATGTATCATATACAAATTTTATATGTTAATTCTGAAGATAGAACATCATTTTTTATCAATTATCCAAAACATAGTGCTTGCTTTTCTTTTATTTTATTTTAGATAGTAGATACTATGAAATACACAAATTTTGTATTAATGTTAATTATATATTTTTATCTTAAAATTGCATAAGGCAACAACAAAATTGCACTTGTCGCGCGCGTGTTTGTTTTCTAGTCCTATAGTACGAATTCATATCTTATTGTTTGCAGAATCAGTGGTTCCGCCACCAGAAATAGCACCAGGCGAAAGTTATTTTGGATATCCTGAGGGGCAAATACTGATGATAGGTGGACGTCTTCACATAATCGATCCAGAAGGTCTTCGCACTAGGCCATTATCTCCAGTTGAGAAAGTGCTTTATCAAAGGATTGTGAGCCGAAACCCCACGTCCACAGGTCCAAGTTGTTCTCAAATATAATTCCTAAGATTTGATATTTAAGAGTTAAACTACCGAATGAAATTATTGGACCACTTAATCCAATAGCTTACCCACATAGCACACTTCCCGAAAAAACCTAATCT
Source organism: Andricus kollari (assembly GCA_932074435.1). Taxonomy (NCBI): domain Eukaryota; kingdom Metazoa; phylum Arthropoda; class Insecta; order Hymenoptera; family Cynipidae; genus Andricus; species Andricus kollari. Next base: position 12,945 of record CAKNWW010350502.1, on the reverse strand, counting down.
TTTCTTGGGACTTGGTCCACGTGGCCGGTAGAAAAAGCCAGGTCTGTCCTAGGTTTAGACCTATGCTTAGACCTAGGTTAAAACATAAGTTTATGTCCGCCTAAATTTGTTTATTTAAAGAAAATTGAATTCATTTTTACGTAAATTTGAAGTAGAATGTAATATCATTAACAAAAATAGTATTAATTAAATTATCTGCTGCAAAATTTATAATTTCATAAAATTTTATAAAAAGTTCATTTCATCATACCGAAAAATTCCGCCATTTTGTAGCTGTACTTTTTTTTATTTTTAGAAAAAAAAATAAAAACGATCGTTGGGGGGAGCTATTTTATATGGAAAAAGTGTGTGCCAAATTTGAAAAGAATCGGTTCAGTAGTTCAGTAGAAAATGCAAAAAAAATAAAAAATTTCGGCAACTTACTTGACCCCCCCTCCCCCCTAACTTGCGATTCACATATGTTCAATTTATAAATTTAACAATTTTAAATTGTTGAAGTTCCAAGAATTTGTATTTGAAATTAGTAAGTCAGTCTATTTTAAATTACAAACTGTTAAATTAAAAAGTGTTTCATTATGCAGTGTTAATGTTGTCGTTCGAACATTAAATATTTTACAATTGTTAAAGGTTAACTCTGAAATTTTCTGATTGTGTAGTTTCCAATTTATAATTGGTTGAAAATATTACAATTATGTATTTGTTTATTTGCTGTATTTACTGGTTCTGAGTAAAGGAATTTTGTATCGTGAAAATAACTAGTAACTATATTTATTTACAGAAGCATATCGAATACCACCAGTGAGATATCAGAATAAGGATAAATTGATGCGTAGATCTGGAAGAGGCTGGAAACAGGTTGGAGGATATGAATACGTCACGATGTGTAGTGTAGAAGCACATGTAAGAGGTAATTCAATATCTAAAATATAATTTAAAACAATTATTAGAGAACTCTGGCAACAACTAATTTTTTTCCAAAGTATGGAGTGTTTTACGCATTTGTATCACAATCAACTATTTTACAATTAGAATAATTAGTTCTAGGCTAATTATCTCATTTTGAATTCACTAAATGAACATATTTTTCTTATAAACTCAGGTGAACGAGTACCCATTGCTCCTGTAGAGGGTGATATATTGCTACGGTACACACGACTTACGCGGTCATATGAGCCTATTGCAAAATATTGGAAAGGTAGATGGCTCGTGGAGGCTCTGCTCCCAGAAGGTAATGTTAAAAGTAAAATACAATGTAAAACGAAAATAATATAAATATATACCTGATTTTTCTAGATATTTTCAATAAGGATTACTTTGGGGCTCTTAAAAATGGGTTTCATCCAATGTTAATTAAATATAACATTTCTCATACATAAAATCACAGGCTAATATACCATTTTTTCAAATCATCAACATGTATTTATTCGTACTAATATCAAATTTTTGAGGTGTGAAAAAATTCAAAATATATATTTTGGACTACTAGTGTAGACTAATTTACTTAGTAGTTTTTCAGTACATAGTTGTTAATGGTTGAAATAATAAACTTTTATATTTTTTCTTACAGGAGCGTTGGATGGGCGCAATCATTAAAAGTTGAAATTAACTATACACAATAATTAGTATAAATCATATAGTCTGTCTCAGACATTTCTGCTTTGGTTCAACGCTCTGATGAGTCATTTAGTTTTTAAAAGATTTGGCTCCTCCCTGGGGTTTTTTCCACAAGTGTGTTTTTCCGATAGGGATGCACTGAAGCACAATCGTATGAAGGTGCAGGCAAATGCAGGAGCTTGTAAAAATATAGATGTCAAATAAATGGTATTTCGTGTATTCCTAAGTTGACTCATTTCGGGAACCTTTTCCACATCACAAGCGTCTACGTCGAGAATAAAATACTTGGTTATTGGCTTGGCATGCACGTTGCGCACCAAAATTTTGAGTTTAGAACTTTAAGAAAAAAACGGAACCTATAATTTAATTTAAATCTGAAAGGAACTTAAAATGGATAAAGTAAGGATAGCATGAGGATAGGTATCACAGGGTTGGCTCTTGAAATCACAAAGACCGATTATTAGCACAAGAAAAAGATGTTCTACCTCGACATTTATTGGCGATTATAATATTTTTATGATTTTTGGTACTTACAACAACGTCAAATCTGAAACTACTCGGAAACTACTAGTGGTTAGATTAATCAACAGCGACCACGTGGTGGATGGCCAAAAACCTGTACACGAGGACATTTTGTTTCGGAGTGGATACAAAATAAGTTAGGCACGGAAACCCGAAAAGAAACTGGCCAAAGGGGAAAACTATCCCTACGCACTGACTCAACTTTCATTACGAGAAAATAAAATGAACGCAATAATCAAAGGCAAACGCGAGAAACAAACACACACAACAAGGCACTCTTAGACGCGTCGATCCACGAAATGAGTTGAATCATCGCGTCGCTCGCCGATAATATGGAAGGGTTATCTTATGCGTCGCTCCGGACATTTCTTTCGGTTCTATTAAATCGATAAGTCCAAACAAGGATCCAGATCCAAACTGGAAAAAATATCCGAGAAATCGGTAATACAACAATAATCCAGTAATTGATCATCCAATAATCCAATCGAGGAATCAGAAAAAAAAGAACGAGGCAATTGCTGCCGCTAGCAAACCAAGGACGAAAGTGACAGATTCATGCGAGGCACCAAGACCGTGAACTCGAAGGGTGCTCGCATCAAGGCATAAATCTAATAGGTATTATTGAGACTACGATATTCTACGCTAAATTCTAAAGTTGTGAACTAAACAGTTACTAACTGAAACTAAGAACTATTTTTCGCAACAACTACATACTCGTAATAAAATTCTCGTATCCATATAAACCTACGTATAAATCCCTATCAAAAACATAATGAACTTGAGCAGAATCAAAGTTTCGGGAGACTTGGAATGTTTCCAAACTTCTCGAGCTTCGAAAATTAGGGCGGTATATTCAAAATTATAACGGAATTAAATGTGAAGTATTAACCGAACATTTCATAGTATTTTCTGTCCTTCACAGCACATTATTTAACCAACTATATCAACAAATCACGAACTAATAGTTAGCAACAAGTGATTCAACTAAATTTTTAACCAAATAATATTTTGATTCAGGTCAAAGAAAATAATTAAATAAAAGGATCGATTTTTGCACCTAAGACTCTTGCTCGAGAAGCTTTAAACTCATTCTGAATGTTTTGGTCCCGCTAAATGTGACAACTGGCCTAACCTCGTCCAGACGGGAGCGCGGATGCCTATACGAAAAATCCCTCATTGGTGCGTTGAACAATTAATCGCAAATATGAATATACATACATACAATTACGGGTAATATTAAGACAATAACATTCCTAGTTAAAGCTAAAATAGTACGACCGTACATGTTTACCGAATTTTACGATATACGTAATTTGACCTTCGGAAACAGGTCCTCCATGATGGCTGCATTCCTTGGTTGATATATTCGTCCAATAGCCCGTTCGACGACTAATGAGCCGAGATTCATCAGGTTTCCGATCATATTATTACAGATTGAGGATCGTGAAGTCACATGTCCTGGTAATATGGCGCTTAACTGGCGTCCCTGGTTACTGATAAGTTGAGTCAAGTAACACCAGAGTCGTAGTTGCTCTTGAGACGTCAGGCCTCAGTGATACGGCGTTAGAGGATGGCAGAAGATGGCGGCGTCTTGTGATAATCTGACTGGCCCAGCGTTGACGCTGGGCAGGAAGCACCGGTAACCATGGTGATAGTTAGTAGGTAGTTACTGGTAGTTGTCATACATTTCAAAAGTAACTAGTCCAGCGTGCCAGGAACCCTGGCAATCCTTCGACGTGGCGACTCCGCTCTGGTTGCCACGGAGTCTTTAATGGTGAGTTTGACGTGGCGTCACGCCTCGATGATATGGCTCTGAAAGACCAGTGGAAGATGGCGGCCAGGTACGATGCTAAGCAGGCAGTGTGTTCAAGGCCCGCCATTTCGGATAAAAATCGGTTACCATGAATAGATAGGATGGTTGGACTATGTTTGATGATAGGTACTTTATCCAGGTTGCGTTAGTAACTCCTGGTAAAAATCTGATACGACGATTCCTCCCTGACTTCTGTTGTTGTTGTCATTGATCTCAGATTTGACAGGTGGAGGTTAGTTTACATGAAAACAGAATATCTACGGGATAAATAATCTAAATAAACAATTTTTGGTGACTGCCCTGGACGTGGTGTGACATTCGCTCTTTGTCACGTTTGTACTTCGACCCTCAATGGAATTTATGTGAAGTGACAGGTATGTAAAATTTAGCCTGTCACAAAGGAAATAACGCTAAGTAAATATTTTTCAGATCAAAAAAATAATGGTTCAGTAAGAAATTCTAAACTTAAAAAAAGAAATCCAACTAATGATCAATTTTCTCCTTATTATAATTTTAAAGAAGTTATTATTACAATTTTTTAAAGATTTGAATTATATACTCTTACTGTGATCCTAGAGTAAAAAAATTAAGTATTTAATTATTTAGTGTAATTTATTGTAAATCTACATTAGTTGTCATTAATTTCAATGCAATTTTATTTGTCTCCTGACTGTTCGGCTTAGCCAGTACATTCTATTCTATTGTGTTTTATTATTTTTAATCTAATTTTGTTCTATTTTAGTCTATTATATTCTGCTTTATTCTATTTTGGGATTGTCTTCAAGAAAATCCACGTGGAATGAAAACTTTTACGGGGTAAAGAAAAAAATTAGAAGATTATTTGATAGAGATAGAAGGACTCTTAATTTAGACACATATAGGAGATGCATCACAAAATACAACAACAAGTATATCCAACACACAATCTAGAGAAGTAAAAAAAAACCCGTCATGTAAACTAAATTACCAGCGTGGGTTTACTTTCTGCGTTCTGAGCTTGATCTTCAATTTTAGAATTCATTGAGAATTCAAAGAAAAGACAAACGATTTCTTTAATTGTTGATGATTGAAAATTCAGAGTGATGAATTTTCATTTTTGAAAACTACAATTTCAATGTTACGGATCAGTTTTCTAATTAAAATTAAAGCGTTACAATTTTGTAGAATGTTTGTTGGATTCAAATTAAAATACTGAAATTTTAAAAGCTTCTAGTTCCGAAATTTAGAAATATTTCAAATTTACCACTGAGCCATTTTGACTACTCGGAGGCCTCAATATTCATTCAAGGCTCCTCATTTAATATTGTATCATTTTAAGTACTTGAAATACAAAATGATCACTTTTTTATGTTTATAGTTTGTAAGTGTTTAATTTTAAAAAAGCACTCTCATATAATTTGAGAAGAAAAGTATAACTTTTTCATTTCAGTATTATCTTTACAACTCTTGGTGCCCGTTTCAACCAAAAAAAATTCACTTTATTTAAAATAATACTTAGAGTATAGTCTTGGTGCCCGTTTCACAAAATATAATAGTTAGATTTTCATTTAAAAAAATAAATGTTAAGCAACAACAAAAGTTGCAACGAAATAGTTAAATTTTCAACGAAAGGGATAAATTATCAACCACAATGATGAATCTTCAGCCAAAAGAATGAATTTTCAACCAATTAGTTCAACTTCTAAACAACAAAGATAAATTTTCAACGAAAAATACCATAGTTGGTATTCATACAGAAAAAGATTCACATTTTCAATAAAAAACAGTTGAATTCAGCTAAAAAATACGAGATTTCAACAACGTAGTTAAATTCTTAACGAAAATAGGTTAATTTTCAATCAAACAGTTGCATTTAGAACTAAAAAAGATGAAATTTCTGCCGAAGAAGATGAATATTTGAACCAAAAAAAACAAAAACAATTTTCAACAAATTGATCGAATTTTTAGCCAAGAAAGATTATTCAAGAAAGATTGAGAGAAATTTCAATCAAATTGTTGAAGTTTCAAGCTAAACAGTGTGATTTTTTTATGAAAAAGTTTAATTTTCAACCCGAAAATTTGCATTTAAAAACAAAAAGTAAGTTTTCAACAAAACGATTGAATTTTCCACCGAATATAATAATTTTCTATCAACATGGTTGAATTATGAACAGTATAATTCAATTTTCAACCAAATAATAAAATTTTAAATAAAATTTTTAAATTTTCAACACAATAGTTAAATGTTCAATCAGCCAGATGAATTTTTAACTAAAAAGATGAACCATTAAAAAAAAAGAGAATTCAGAACGAAATAGTTCAGTTCTAAACCAAATACTTGAATTTTCAACTAATAAATATCAAATTTCAACCGAAAATGGAAAAATGAATATTTCAGTTACAAAATTAACTTTCAAGAAAACGATATTTTATTTGCCTGTAAAATCTGAAAATTTGAGGAGTATTAAATGCCGAAATGAAATAAGTCTTAAGATGGATTTCAATAGAATTGGCATGTATGTCGAAAATCGCGAATTTAATTCTTCAATTTCTAATTGGCCAATAACCTGCATAAGTTGCAGTTTTGCGCGAACTTGTCTGTCTTTAGACAATTTTTTTATAAACCCCGCCAAGCTTTTACAGAAAAAATCAATTGGATTCTTATCCTCTACCTTACTCGCAAATGCTTTTGACAGAAATTCCTGCATTTTTTCAGAATTTTTAGCTACCATGTCAAAAATCTTATCGGTCACTTTTTTTCTGGCGCTTGGTTTCTCGTCTTGCTCTTTCGGTTTAAAAATCCTCCCCCATGGGCTGTGTAAAATCTTACTGATTACTTCAGTAATAAATTAAAAACTTACAATATAATAATCCATGTGATATGTAATCAATAAAATATGACCGATTACTTCAGTAATAAAATAATAAATAATATAATTACGCTGTGGAAACGTTTTGCTTTATATACAAATATAAAATTGATCACATATTTATTCAGAAATGAGAGTATGTAATTATGTATATATGTAATAATTTATTATGTAGTAATGTATGTATGCAATTATTTCGTAAATTATAAAGACAAATAAATAATAGATTTTACTTAACAGGTTGATTGATTTCTTCGGCAATTTCTCACCACACCTTATCTCTGACATAAAGGTCCTTGTAAAATTGGGTTTTTGCATCAAATATGCAGGGATGCTGCTACAACAATTTCACTAACTTTGAACCATCCATAATTTTGATCACAAAATAAAATTTTCCACAAAACTCTTGTTCAATAAACTAGACAACCCTCGCAGCTGTGCGTCTAGACTGCTACTAGAAGCAGTCGCCATGTCCGGCTTGTTCGTCTCTTGAAAAGGGTGCCATAAGATTTAATGAACAGCAGTACATTGAGTGACGCATACAGCCGCAGCATTCGAAGTCGACCTATAAGCATTTGGATCACACCTGCACCCTTCACATATTAATCTTTAAGAGGCTCAACCCAAGCGTATTTGCTTAGCACGTCAATCACCACTAGTCAACAACTATCCATCGTTGGAACCTTTCAAATGCTTTTATTCATGGGATGAGTCAAAATGTATTTCTTCTAACAATCTCATGGTTGTAGAAACGATGTTTTCCAGTGACTACTACTTCTTGTCGTTTCTTGAAATTCAGCACCACGTGCTGCTAGGTGTTGCTCGCTTCCTACGTTTACCTAGAGTGTCAGTGACACACTTGTATACCTCATTACCACTAATGACGTCTTCGTCTTCTGCCAATAGTGACTCGTAAAGTCCAGACGATATTTTGGGACTACGCAGACTACCTGTCTCTTTCAAAGAGATTATATCCTCTTTCCAGTATTTTTTATTTCCGATAATGCCGATTTCATGCTCATCTTTCACGAATGGAGAATATTATATTTGACTCATTTCAGCATCGAACCCGGTCATAATATTACCTGGAATATGGGTCATATTTTTGAGATTTGGAAATTTGTAGTTAGCACTAGAGAAAATATTATTTACAGGATTCATTGAAGAAGCCGAAACCTTGTTGTGGCAATGTTTGTACCTGCTCGCTTGGCACCAAAATCATTTTTTTAATGTTCCACAATTGCTAAATGGAAAAGGGATACTTACTCTTATGAATTAGCTAAAGTGTACATATTTGAAAGAAAACTAGCGATAATCGGTGCGAGTGATAACGGTAAAATTCCACCCTTCTGAATTATGAAGCGCTTTTTATTTTTCCAAGTACCCTTCGATGCTGCCACTTTTTTAAAAGTATGTTCATGCTTTTTAACTTGTGTTTTCATGTATTTTCAATGGTATATTCCCTGCCAAAATATTTAGAGCGCACTCGCATATACATTTTACGAGTTTTGAATTACTTGGGCTCAGAATCGATTTTCGTTGCTTACGATCGAGGCGACAGAGCGCATGCAATGCAGCTGTATTCTTTCCCCCAATTTGTTTACATGCACTTGACGCCATTACATACTGTGACGGGGTAATTTGTACCCCGCACAAAAGTATTCAAAAACTATCAAATTCAGCTTTGAAAATCATTTACTAGGGACATGAGGTTGTTATCACGAATCAAATTCACGGGCTGTCTGTAAACAGTACTATACTAGCCGAGAAAATAAGATTTCTACGGCTAGTACTCAAAATAATTTTAGCCTTTGTAGTAATTTAATTTATCATATTAAATATTAAATATTGCTAACGTCAATAACAACTTAAACTCTGGAGGAGATATTAGCCTAGAATATGAAAGTTCGACGGCTAATATCACCTCACAACGTCATGATCAATTTTCTATTAATATTAGTAATTTTCATAAACTCACCTTGACTCTTATATTAAAAGTAAGCCAGTTAAAAATATAAATAATCCATCACCTGTCAAAGTAGGGAGGTTAGGTCATCCGACCGGAACGACAAATTGTCAGACCACGGGGTTCCAATAAAATAATTTTCCGCATTAAAGCTAATTTCCTCGTATTTCGTTTTTGTATTCCATATTCAACTTGGGTGGAAGGGTGGATCAACCCCCTCCCCCCCCCCCATACACAACAATAACACCAACTGTCAGGTCCTGTGAGATTGGCTACAGAGGATGTCTGCTGTCACCAGGGACTACGAAGAGAAGATTTTTTTGGCGCATGCGTAGCGGATGAGATTCCCGTACGTTCAAGAGTGTAACGTCGTGTGAATTTTCGGAAGTCTGGCGACGCCATCTTTGGGCGGGAAATATTTCAATTTTGAATTTATCAATGGGAAAGAATTTATGCACGGAATAAAGTCTTATATATTATAACCTTGGCTTTTCATTATTTTATTATTATATATATTCTTGAGATTATTAGCCCCGGCCTAGGTCAGTCATCAATCCCTACTTCTATTTGATTTTCTATTGGCCAATGCCCAAGCCAATACTGAATCAAGATTGACGGAATCAGTTAACAGGTTAAATTGATATTATTGTTCTTTCATACCATCGAATCGATCTATTGACCTACTGGCTTATCGGCCATCTGATTTTCCAACGGTTAACCATAATCTAATGGTTTATTGGCCAACGAATTTCAAACGGTTATTGTTGACCTATAGGTTCATTGGTCACTTAATTCAAATTCGTGACTATGAATTTGTTGCCTGGAAGGCGCCAGATCGTTTACACATTCAAATCCTAAACGAAAAACAGATATACTATTGAGTTTAGTTTGAATTGCTACCCAAAACATTTACTATTCTTACTCCCGACTAGGTCAACACAGAGAGGGGTAGGGTTAGGAACATCCTGAGCAAGGAAACGAATCCAGGTTAATAGTCTCAATAAATATGACTAAAAATACGGGTCACAAAAGATTAATTTTTTCCTGGTCATTGATGCCTCACACGTCCTAGCTAAACAATCCCGTTAAAAATATAAATCATTTGTGTTAATAATGGGAGATAATACCTATCTCTTTATGATATCTGATTCACAAATTGACAATTCAACGATCCTCCAATTATATGGATTGAGAGTCAACGACCTTAGAAACTGGTGGTCCATGGATGACAAGAAAAGTCATGAAAGGTCGCCACCATTTTGGATGATCGATATTGAAGTAATTCCGTGAACAAGGAATCAAAGACCCTCCAACATGGTGGTCCATGAACGACACAAAAGGACATGTGAGGTAGCCACCATTTTGGATGGTCAATATCAAAATTATTCTCACTAATACAAAAAAAAGATGGAAGTTATTATCCACACGGCAAACCCTTTAGTGCCTAGTACCGACACAAAAGGTCAATGAAGGTGACCGCCATCTTGGATGATTGACTTTACAATTCGTTTCCCCACTGATTCGACATATTTCAATTGATGAAGTTAAATTTTAGCTTAAGGCACTCTCAAATCATGCGCTTACCCTCCACACTGAATCTACGGCTGCACTTGGTTCAATTTAAGAAGGCGAGAATGAGTAAACATACCTTCGAAACTTCCTATGCTTCCTTGTGGTTCTATTAGAGCTAGTTGTAAGCGTTACGCCCAAGCAATTTAAAATAATCCTTTGCACAACGACGTCTATGCCAAATATCTATCGCTGGCTTCACACCCAATCAAGTTTAGTAATAGCGTGGCAACACGTAGTTTTATATTATTACAGTACACGTGATACGTACTATGATCGAACACAGAGTGTTCTGGACCAGCGGAACTGAGCCACTTTTACAAGAGGAAGATACATCTCTACTTCACCAACTTCAAAACCATTCCACAGCTGTCACAAAAATAACATGGCGCAATTGTAAAAGCCAAATTTGCCTAAGCAACTTCTCTACACGTTTCTAGAAAAAAAGCTTTCAAAAACATTCTGCAATCGTGTGCAAAACTACGAGCTTGCCGACGTTTCGTGAACATTGCAGTTCACTTCTTCAGGGCTAACCTGAAACTGAAGTTTTCTCAAGCTAAGCTACTAACATCTTTAGCTTTCTTAAAACGGTGGAGGGACAATAATATCGTCCCGAAATTCTTACAGTTGAAAAACCATTTGGGAACATCTAAATCCAAATCAAGTCTACATAAAACAAGTTTGCTTCTCTTGAAACAAAGAATACAACATACCAAATTTGTCTTGCACACTACCTTCAAAAAACTATTAAAACTTCACCTTTTCCTATCAAACACTCTCAGATTTGACATTTGGTCTACATTGGACCGCATATCATTTGACCAATCCCAACGAATTAAAGATCTTTCTACTCAAAAATAAACAATAAAATGTGACAAATTACTTCCAGTAAGGCACGCACCACTAACTAACACAGTAAAAAACATCTCTAACCATCCTCTCAGCAATGAAATGATTTCAGCCTTATCTAAAGGACATAATTTTGCAGTAGCTCCCTCCAAAATCCCGAAATCAGAAATCATCAGTAATTTAGAATCCACAATATATACCCTTACCCGAAAAAGCGAATGACAGACGTCGTAGGACGGCCAACATCTTACGCCAAGCCCAACTCCCTTCCTCAAACTTAACAAAACAAGAAAAAACAGCAATTAAAGAACTTAACCAGAATAAAGACATCAGAATATTACGCACAGACAAAGGCAACACAACAGTAATAATGAATAAAGAAGACTATAACAATACAATCATGGAACTTCTAACTGACGGTACATATGAAAAACTTAAAAAAGATCCTACAAAAACAATAGTCAGCAAAACAAAAACCCTTCTAAAAGACACTAAACTTGACAGCCAAACAATATCTAAATTAATACCTACTAATCCTACCTCTCCAAGAATTTACGGACTCCCAAAAATCCACAAAAACAACATTCCACTCAGACCGATCGTCAGCGCAATAAACTCACCAACTTACAACCTAGCACGCTTTCTAGCCAAAGAACTGAATCCTTTCACAGGAAACTCTATCACGCACGTCCAAATCTCTCTTAACTTCATCAGAAAAATACAACAGATCCACATTCAACCCCAAGACATCTTACTGAGCTTCGACGTAGAATCTCTCTTTACGAAAGTACCAATCTCTGATACAATCGATATTATTAAATCCTTTGCAAAGTTTCCTTCCGATTTCATACCTTTGATAGAACACTGTCTCAATAATAACTCTCTCAATAATACCTTCTCTTTCAATAACCAATTATACGAACAAACTTCAGGAGCAGCAATGGGATCTCCAATCTCACCAGTAATAGCCAACATCTTTATGGAAAATCTTGAAACAAAAATCTTTAACAAATCCAAACTTGAACCGGAATTTTGGTGCCGCTACGTTGACGACACTTTTGTCATCTGGAGACATGGACTAGACGAACTACACAAATTCTTCGATTTCATCAATCAATTACACCCTAATATCAAGTTCACCACGGAAATTGAACAAAACGGAAAATTGCCTTTCTTGGACGTACTAGTTTACAAAAGATCTGATAACAGATTAGGACACGAAGTTTACAGAAAACCCACCCATACAAACAGATACCTACATGCCTCCTCCCACCACCATCTATCTCAAAAGCAATCGGTCATCAATTCCCTTGTATACAGAGCTGTCTCCATAACAGATAAAGACAACTTACAAAAGGAATTACAAAATGTTAAACAAATCCTGATACAAAACGATTACACAAACAAACAAATTGAGAAAGCAATAAGAAAATACACTCAAAAAAACAAGTCAACACAACCCACTAAAGAAAGAGAGAGAAATAAGACCAAAATCCTACCCTACATTGAAGGTATCACATAACAAATAGGAAGAATTCTCAACAAACACAACATCCAAACCATATTCAAACCACCTGCAAAAATAGGACAACTTCTAAACAATCCTAAAGATAAAAAGGCACCTCTCAGTGATCCGGGAGTATATAAAATCCCCTGTTCTTGTGGCAAAGTCTACGAGAAACCGGACTATATTGGAGAAACCGGGAGGGCGGTGAGCCAACGTGTAAAGGAACATGAGAGTAAAGTCAGGCTAAAACATTTCA
>CAKNWW010350500.1:0-14983 GCA_932074435.1 Andricus kollari | reverse complement strand
ACCACACATGCTGCGATGGACAAGCGGGTGGAGTTTTCCAAGCTGATACTTCAAATGTTCAATCATGGAGAGATCGATACAGATCGCATTGTTTTCAGCAATGGAGCACATTCTTGGCTAAATGGCTGCGTAAGTAAGCAAAATTATCCTTTTTGGGGAAGAGGAAATCCATATGCAGCCCATTCAAAACCGCTTTTCCCTCTGAAAGTCACTATATGGGCAGCTGTTTCTTCCAAGGATATTTATTTGCGGTTTTTGACGGTACCTTCTAGGGCGAAAGTTATCAGCAACTTCTCAAACAAAACTTTCTTCCTTATGGAAAGGAAAAGGATTTAGTAAATAATCACAATTTTGATGCAAGATGGAGCATCCTCCCATCACACACACACATTTTTTAAATAAATTTTCAAACGTTACGGACATCATGTTATTGGACTAAGGTGCAGCTTAAAGCAGCTATTCAGACAGCGGTTCACGATATTTCTGATACTGTAAGAGAGTGTGTGTTTTATTGTTTTAAAGAAAGTTTTGTTTATTGTGCCCATTCAGATGGTGCATATTTCGAAAACCTATACCATTAAGTGTATGGCCCCAGACGAATTATAGGTATGTTAAGATGTTCGTTTTTAAAATATATAAAACTGTGAAAATCATGCAATTGTGCTCTTTAATGAAACTTTGAAGTTGCCACTATTTATTCATCATTTCGTTTTATTTTATTCCTGTACCCGTTCAAAAATAGTAATAAATTAGTTTGCAGACATTGTCATTCATCACCCTGTGCAATAGATTCTGAAATAAACTATCGTTTTTAAATACGCAGTTCCTTGAAATTGTAATAATTTCTAGCCCAAAAAGTGACTAAAATTAACTAAAAATGACTTGGTTATGCATTAAAACAACCGTGCCAACGCGAGGACATATTGTATTCTCAGCACCCAATTGTGATGTTCAGGAAGCCCTTTATTAACGTTTAAGGAGTAATTTTCGCCAAATAACTTTAAACTTTGTGCGCGGAAAGTGTCCCAATATAGTATTTTTTACCAGATAAAAAATTTTTAATTAATGTAAATTGCGATGTTAAAACGATTACTTCGGACAAATAAGTTTTGAAGCACAAGAAGAAAATCTGCCTGAACCCAGATTTGAACCGGAAACGCCACTATCCATGAGTGAATCGTTAACCAATTACGCCATCGAGACATCAGCAGATGTTTTTTTTTCTCCTTAGCTACCTTTTTACACGAAAGTACTATACGTATTTCTTAACTGTGACAGATGTACTATTTTTGATCAACGTAAGTTTAATCTAATTGATATTTGAAAGATGTTATTACCACTAATAGATGTTCACGTCCGAGTTTTTAAATTTTTAATTATTATAAATTTCCATATTAAAATGATTACTTCGGTTCAAATCCCCACATCGATAAGGCTTTGTGTACTGAATATAGATTTATCGATTAAAGCTTCTACAGACAAACAGGTTTCGAAATATGTTCTGGTAGACTCAGCTTTGACGAAATATTCAGAATATAATATGAAAAAGATAATACTAACAATACTGAATACTTATCGACAAACATAGTGTCAGAGATTCAAAAAAACGATAATTTTCTACACAATTGATGAAATGAAATTTCAACAAAGTAGATAAACTCTTGAAACAAAAAATATAAATTTACAACAAATTTCATAAAATTTGAACTAAAAATGATTGTTTTTAACCAAACACGTAGATCTTTAATGAATAAAATTTATTTTTGATTAAGTATTTCAACTATAACCTTCAAAAAGTCCATTTTTTCAAACAAGTCGAAAAATTCACACGATCCTAGCCCGGTACCGTTTCCCAAAGATTTTTCTTTTTAATATTTTTACATACTGCAAGCAGTTTTCCTTGCACGCATCTTTTTAAATCTTATGTGTTCAATTAGGTCATCGTCCTTTACTCACACATATTACGTGTATACTTTTTTATAATTCATCATAAAAACGTTGAAAGTGTAAGATTTTATTATTTTTTAGTTAAAATAATTGATTTGATTTGGAGAGTATGAAATAAAGCACACGTATTTCAAAGTTTATGTATTTTATCATGTTATTGTTTGTTCTTTATTTCATATTGACTTTTCTCTGTAGTCTTGAATGAATCCAGGAACTTCACTTTTTAAACATTTTTCTATACGTATATAGTTTATAACCAATTAAAACCAATACCTTTGAGATAAAAATTTAATAATCATATCTCTGAAGGACAATCTTGAAACTAATAACGTCGTCAGCTCACGTATATGTAAGATAACTACTACTTACGTATATTTTTGAACTCTGATGATGCAATAGAATATTCTTTAGTTAAATTTGTCAACCCACCTATTCACTGAAGCAATAATCAGTTTTTTCTCTACATTGAGAAAATGAGGATGGTCTATAGTTTCTTTTTTACTCTGGCGGTCATCTTTAGTTATGTTGGTGAATATACTAATATAATATATCTATCATTTTCATTATATTTTATACATTGTATCTTATTACATAGTTCACTTGTTTGTCCATTAGTGATTAATTGGATACCAAACACGACTGCGTTACGATTTTTTCGAATATTTAACTTCACTCTTTTAATATTTTGCTTTGTCTTATTAATAATTTATTTTGCCAATTGTAACAACATAATATATGAAACAGAAATGTTAAAAGATACGTAGATTTTCAGGAAATTCGTAGTTTAAAGGATTTGACAAATATTAAAATATTTTAAATGTTTGTGAAATCCTTAAAATATTTGGAAATGTTTGTGAATTTCTTAAACTCTTTTAAAGTATGCGAAATGTATATGAAATCTTGAAATTTCTGTGAAATCTTTCGGAATCTTTTAAAATGTTTGAATATTAATTAATATATTGCGGCTGGGCGAAGTTTAAACAAATGAAAATAATTTTCTAATTGCAGATTTGGAAAAATCATAAATGTTCTTTTTGTTTCTTAATCTGCATATTATGTCTAATTTTCACAATTAATTTAGATTATTTTTTGAATTTCTGTAGGAAAAATTGATCTTTGTATTGGCACCTGAAAATTAAAAAAAAATCTAGAAGCTCTGTACATCATTTTTTCCAGCATAGAAAAGCTTTCGCATGTTTAAAATGTACTACCAAAAATATTAACTCGGAAGTACCTTTTGAACAGAAGAACATTTTTTAATGCTATACACCACAACATTGCGATTTAACAACTTTTTATTTTATTTCGACGCAGCCAAACCCTAAGATACATGAACATACATGAATATACAAATACATGTATTCCGTAGGGGTGAACTATAAAATCGATTGTGTGCTGATCATATGAACTTATATGAGTCATATTTCTGACTTATTCATTACTTATAATAAAATTAAATTTCATAAAATTTAAACAATATGCAGTAGGCAAAGTGATTAAAGTAAAAACTTAAAAATATAACAACCTTTTTACCTTTCTCTTTCATACATTCTAGTGTTATGTATGTATATCATTAAGCTATTTCCCTTTCGGCGAGCCTCTAGGCGTAAGCGTAACACTACCCCCGATTCGGGTAGTGTTTTTTAGGTGGATAGTTTCTTGTAGTAAATAACTACAAGTGTGGGCTCACCATACCCACGACCGCCAACAGCAACGTAGTAGTATCAGACGGTCACCCATCCAAGTACTAACCGCGCCCAACACTGCTTAACTTCAGTGATCTAACGGGAACTGGTGAACAAACTAACATACAAATTGAGTCAAAATAAATCTTTGAAAAAATCGTAACATGGTCGGGTTTGACATCAAGTTAATCAGTAATGGACAAAAAAGTAAAAATATGTAATCATATTCCGACCTTGACTATTTATTTAAGAACGCTGATTAGCATGAGCGATTCAGTATGTATTTAAAATACATTCCAAAAATGAAAACAAAACAATGAGTTGTGGTACATTCAAACACAGTGAGCCTCATCCATTTTTAACCAGACAGTTTCATAGCACAACTTTTCTTTACAGAATCCTTTAATTATGATTTTGAAGTATTTTATACCAAAAACGAGAATAAAGTATCAAGCTCTTTTTGAAGTTTGTTCGAAAAAGAACATTAATCCTCTATTCCTTTTCGCAGAATTAAGTTTGCAGTCAAGCAAAGATTGCCTTGATACTCCCCGCCCGATTCACTGTCGCTCTTCTCCTTCTGGTCGTATACTTCAGGCTCCTGAAGAGCAGTCTCTTCGTGCCACGGACAGGACGCCTCCTGGAAGGACCCCTTCTTTCAAAGTACTTGGATACACACTTGGACAACTTGGATACATTCGGCTTATTCCCCGCACAAACCAGAATCTACAATTCGAATTTCGAAGATACGTTTTTCCTGATGGGTATCCAATTAGGTTGAGAATACGAGAAAAACGCTATGGTCCCGAGCCAGCCCAAGAATATATTGTATTATCAACATCGAATGGTAACATTTTTGCAATTTTAGAGTACAGCGGGTTTCTTCTTGCAATTAGTACGACGAATAGTGCTAAATCGAGAATTAAAGTAAATATGATAAGCGGCGCAATTGATATTTTGACCCCAGATGAAATCCGAGATTGTCCAGTAGGCAACAACCGCCCAATCTTTCCCCAAAGTTTTATTAAAGCTTCAGCAGATTATGACTCACTACATTCTGAATGGGATCCTAATAGCGAACGTAACCCTGGTTCTTCTTCTTCTGACAGACAACATTTACTTGATCGGACTTCTCCTCAGGAGTCTCCTCTACATGCAGAAACCAGGCTGCCTCCTGGGTGGCCGCTTTCACTTAAAGTTCTTGGATATGCACTTGGAGAACTTGGATACATTCGGCTTATTTCCCGCACAAATCAGAACCTACGATTTGAATTTCGAAGATACTTCTTTCCTGCTGGTAAACAAATTAGATTGCGAATAGGAGACAAATACTTTAGTCCCGTGCCAGCCCAAGAATATATTGTATTATCAACATCAAATGGTGACATTTTTGCAATTTTAGAGTATAGCGGGTTTCTCCGTGCAATTAGTACGACGAATAGAGCTAAATCGAGAATTAAAGTAAATATGATAAGCGGCGCGGTTGATATTTTGACCCCAGATGAAATACGAGATTGTCCAGTAGGCAAGACACATCCAGTCTTCCCCCAAAGTTTTATTGAAGCTACAGCAGATTACGACTCATTACAGTCCGAATGGAATCCTAATAGCGAACGTAACCCTGGTTCTTCTTCTTCTGATAGACAGCATTCACCTGACCCGACTTCTCCTCAGGAGCGTCCTCGTCATGCAGAAACCAGGTTGCCTCCTGGGTGGCCGCCTTCGCCTAAAGTACTTGGATATGCTCTTGGAGAACTTGGATACATTCGGCTTATTTCCCGCACAAATCAGAACCTACGATTCGAATTTCGAAGATACGTCTTTCCTGCTGGTAAAAAAATTAGGTCTCGAATAGGAGAAAAACGCTTTAGTCGCGTGCCAGTCCAAGAATATATTGTATTGTCAACATCAAATGGTGACATTTTTGCAATATTAGAGTATAGCGGGCTTCTTCGTGCAATTAGTACGACGAATAGTGCTAAATCGCGAATTAAAGTAAATATGATAAGCGGCGCAGTTGATATTTTGACCACAGAAGAAATACGAGATTGTCCAGTAGGCAACATGCATCCAATCTTCCCCCAAAGTTTTATTAAAGCTACAGCAGATTACGACTCACTACAGTCTGAATGGAATCCTAATAGCGAACGTAACCCTGGTTCTTCTTCTTCTGATAGACAACATTCACCTGCCCAGACTTCACCTCAGGAGCTTTCTCTTCGTGCCAGTTCCAGGTTCTCCCCGGGAAGGCCTCTTTCTGTTCAAGTACTTGGATGTGTAATAGAACAACTTGGCTATGTTCGGCTTATTCCTTGCAAAAACGAGAACCAGCGATTTGAATTTCGAAGATACGTTTTTACTGCCCATGAACCAATTCTAATGCGAATAGATCATACGAACTATGTACTTGAGCCAAACCAAGAGTATATTGTATTATCAACATCCAGTGGTGACGTTCTTGCAATATTGGATTATAGTGGGACTCTTCATGGAATATATAGGACAAATGAAAATAATTCGCGAATAAAAGTAAATATAATAGGCGGCGCAGTTGATAATTTGACTGCAGATGAAATAAGATGTTGTCCAGTAGGAAAAAATCACCCAGTCTTCCCAAACAGTTTCAATAAAGTTTTTGCAAATTACGATTCACTAGAGTCAAAATGGAACCCCAATGGCAAACGCTATCCTGGTTCTTCTTCGTGTGTCATACAAAATGCACCTGCCCGGACTTCTCCTGAGTGACCTCCACTTCATCCAGTCCATTTCTCCTGCAGGCAGAAATCCTTCTCATGAAGTACTAGGATATGCACTTGGACAACTTGGATACATTCGGCTTATTTCCGAGCCAAACCAGAACCGTCAATTCGAGTTTCGAAGATACTATTTTCCTGCTATAAAGAAATTCTATTGCTTGTAGAAAATGGTAAATTTTTATGACGGCCAACCAAGACTAAATTGTGTTATAAACATCCAATGATGACGTTTTTGCAATACTGAAGTATCCTGAGATTTTTCGTGAAATATGTAAGACAGATAGAAATTATTTGAGGTTAAAAATAATTATGATAAGCGGTGATGTTATGAATATTACATCAGATTAAATGAAGGAATGTCATGTAAGTTAGATATTACCCAATCTTCCCAGACATTTTAATGGAACTTCATGCAAATAGCGATTCGCAGGAGACTGCGTATATATAATTCAATGAAGAAAATTGAAACATAATAATCCTCGGAGCCTGAAGTTGGAATCAAAGTTAAATAAAAATATAAAATAATCGTTATATGTTTTTCTTTGAATTATCATTTGAATCGCTATTTTTGGCAATTTTATGTCAATGCAAATAACGAATTTTTACGTAAGAGATAATGATTTTCAATATTAAAAACATGTGAAAGGGTTCTAATTACTATAACGTACCGGCGGCACAAGCTGTAAAATTAACTTTGTTAAGTTGTTCAATTTGGTGAGATCGTGATTACCATCTTATTAATTCAAGGTGTTGCCTTTTTCAGCTGCCCTCTTTCAGTTGAATCTTGATTAGAAAAAGTGTTTTGTTCTGAATAACTGACGCACTGACTCCAATTTTGATTCTAGTGTATTCAAATTAAAAGAAAATCGAATAGGAAACACATAGTAAAGTTTCACAGTATTCAAGAAAACATGAGCGATTTCATATTCGAGTCACCCTAACTTTTAGCTACTGCCACACTTCATTTACCAGGGGAAGGAATGAGTAAGCCAGGATTAGATTTCTCGTTTTTAGGAAAGGATGTAACTTGTCGGGTTTACATCTTTCCCTGGACTGTTGTACTTGGTTGATAACTGCACTGGGATCGATTCGCCATTTCTATTTACGGTTCAGTAAGCTGATTCGCAGAATCTAAACATCCTTAACGGTGGAAAATATGATCTTTGCGAGTTTCGAATTCAAATGGCTACACGTCTAAACGCCGTTTTGTCACTTAAATGCGCGCTATGTCTTTCGTCTTCTGAAGATCCAAAATTGCCATGCGTCCGATTAGATGATATTGCTGAAGTTACTTACATTTCAAGAATTGATCTTCAGTCGTCAGGATGTAGATTCTTTGAGATTCATCCACGACGATGTATCTAGAATGAAAATTTATACACACCCGTCCAGAGTTGTTCATACATATTTCTTGAGGTACGGATATTAAATGAATATGGTAGGGTTGATAATCTGATATGTGTAGATGTGATATATTCAGTAGGAACCTTAAAGATCCATTCCTCACCATGACCGTTGGTGTTCAAGATTGTGCCAATTTCTCGATGCTGACTTTTGGTCCTTTGGTAGGAAGCATGATTTTGGGAGCACGTTCCTGTACATGTCGATATACAAGCTCTAGTTGGTTGGTGGTTGACAGAGAGGGATGTATATTTCCTCCTCTAGCGTCGTATATGGCATCTAGGAGTTGATCGGTTGATCTTGTGTAGCTATCCAATCCGGCATTCGTCATTCTCAGCATTTGATTTAAGGTGTTTGTGTAGTTGATTTATGACGCATAATCTCTAATTTGATTAAACGTCACTGCAGTAATGTTTAAATCAAGTTCAAACTTATTAGGGTGTTTTTCTTGATTTTCTTCGCATGGATGTATTTTCTCGAGATCAGCTCTGAAAACATGGGTTTGTTGCCCAATGAGGTGAGATAAATTCTTTTGCGCATCATTCACCTAATTGACTTTTGCGTCTAATAGTTGCTCATCATCATAGGTGAGAAGTTCTGAAAACAGGTCTCACTATCCCTGGCATCAATCCTAGCATCGAAGATGCTCTCCGTTGACTGATGTTCGTCGGTAGGTTTTGTGGATGAAAGTTTTTGGTCCTACGTTCTAGTTTGAGGCAAGTGTGTGGAGGCAAACGCCCTTCAAGTAATTTTCTGCAAAATCGTGTTTCCTAGTAAATTAGTATTCGAAGATGTTGATGCAGTCTTCGCTGATAGTCACTGTGCAATTCTCCAGCAGAGATATGTTTCTATGTCCATATGTCTCAAGAAAATTCTGATATTTGTTAACTTCCATGAAAGCAGTGCGTCTCCAGACACTAACACTCCTTCGCATGAGTTCCTTACTCTCTTAGTACGATCCAAAGACACGGACCATACATTTTAGGTCAATTGAACAATAATGTTTTTATTTTCTTCCCTATGACGAAACCTTGCGTCTGGAAACTCTTTAATTTACTTTACTTTAAAGTTATCAATTACAATTTATTCAATTAGATTCTTTGCGGTGATTTTTTGAATCTCGTTTGATCGGACCGTTAGGTCATGTGATTAGGTCTAATAGGTTTCCAGGTGGTTTTCAGGTGGAAACGAAGTGTTGTATGCAAACATGGCGAATGCGAGCAGTCTGCCGCAGTTGTCATAATCGTTCGCGTATTGTTTTATATACTTTGGTAAAACTATATGGCTTTTCTCTTGGGATCCATTCGTTTGAAGACGATAGCCGGAAATCGCCAATTGTTTTACGTTAAAAAGGTTTTCCAGTTTCTTATAATTTCACTCGCAAAGGCTTCTTCTCGATCATTCAGGATGCACTTCGGGGTACCGTAGTGAGAGAAAAGGTGAGTATCAACGGAATGAGTATCGCTATGCAATACCTGCTGAAGTCGTCCTGCCCATTAAGTTTGTACTGGTGCCAATTCTGGGTTGTAGGGAGTTTTCCTACAGTGTCAAGTGACACTTTGTCAAATACGCCAAGTGGTATATTGGTGATCACCATTGGATCGTACGTACGGGCTCTCATGAGTTTATTCTTCAGACAACTAATAAAATTTCGTATGTAGATGTTTATTTGGTCCTGCAGGCAGGGCCATGTGAATCGTTCTCGGGCGCGCCTATACGTTTTTGTCATGCCCTTATGTCGTCCTGCTAGACTCTCGTGACATTTCATTGTTATTTCTTGTACTAAGCCCTGCGGGGGCTTTTTAGTTCTACCGTGACAAGGAGTAATCTGGATATTACCACGACAGAGAATAGATGCAACGGTGTCGCACCTTTTATCTTAGGGCAGCGAACCAAGCAAGTCCCCTGAATTTACCATACGGCTTGGGGTTTGGTACTTTTGTCCAGTTTCTTGATAGTTGAGTTCGCAGGTAGCTCAGGCGGAGTAGTCGGTTTGGTTTAACTAGGCTTAAACTGGGTAGACCTCACGATGGTCGAATTTTTCTGAGATTCCGCCAGGGGTTGTGAGTCCTTCCGCACGGTGGGGGAAGGTTTAGTTGGAATGGATTCTAAGTACGTCACCGTCGGATTGCTCACCGAGCACTGGATTTTGACACAGCGCCTCGACCTAGCGATTTAATTTACCTATCAATTTTATTTTCCACTTAAGAAGTCTAGTGCCCGGGTCCTCAACATAGAGCATCCGGTGAACGGACTGATAATCACATGCTTGTATGAATTTCCTTCCGTAAAGGCAGGGCCAGAAATTTTGCACTCCATATAGTACCGCAAGGCTTCCTCCTTAGGGGTCGTGCATAAATTACGTTGAACTTTTTTGGGGGGATGGGGTCTAGCTTAGTGTTACACAATGGTCAAGAACTACAGGGAAATGTCGAAAAAACCCTTACATAGTTAAATTACCTGAGCGCTCATAGCCTTTGAGTAATAGGCGATAGGCCATAGGTGTGACTTTTTCATCGAGTACCCTATAACCGATGACAACCCGGTATTATTCTTGAACTGAGGAATCAGGTTTCTTAGGGATTTTCATTGGTAGTGAATTATAGGGTCATGGTTATCCGGTGTTGAACCAAGTGGGTTGCTGTTAGTTTCTCGACATTCCAATGGAATATAACCGAAAATTCGTTTGTCCATTAGGCAACGTATTCTTTTTCTTAATCATTTCGATGAGAGAGGTATAAAAAGATAAACACGCACTCCGCACGGGTTTGCTCGTTCTTAGCTACATTTGCATCCGATTCCGTTGGCTCTGAATTCGGAGATCCTTGCTCTTGAATGTTATAGTATTCAAAGGGGATGATTCCTTGGGGCGGGCGGGGGGGGGGGGCTAACTCGACAACCTGTTCAGTAATTTTGTTTTCTAATACATGACACTTCCCGTTTTTATTTGTCACTGTAGCTTCACCAAAATATATTCCGTCCAGACTCTTAATACGGGCGCAGGTACCCTTCTCGTACTTCGGGATTCGATACATCTAGCGCGGTTGCTTGACAAGTTCGTGGTTGAACCCTTAATGTGCGAACAAACGGTTTAACTTCCGACCTTAATCTCCTTTTTTCTTCCTTGGATCTTCGTCTACAAACGGAATTTGTGTTACTGGGTTAGAGACCATGACAATAGTACTGTGTTAAAAGGACATTCGACATGTTTCTATCGGATAAAGGCTCGGCCCAGTGTACCATCTGTAGCGATAGAGAAATTATTTCTAACCACGTAGAATTCCGCCTGATCCTGGATCGGCCAGGAAGGGTGCCCTCAGATTGCGAAATAACGTGGCAATTCACATGACTACTGGTGAATCTTCTAGTTGGTACCGGGTTTGGAACAACCCGTGGAGTTCACCAGCTCCTTCACAGTTCTGGGATTCTTCTGACATTTTGAGCTCGCCGGGGCGTCCTATTGAAGAGCTAGATTGAAGTTTAAATTTTTCTGCTTACTGCCAGAAGGTACCGGAAATGCTCCGTGACAAATTTGCATCATTTTTCTTTGTTTCAGAATCCGCAAGCGGCATGTATGGGTAATATGGATATGGAAAATGATACTCTGGGTATAGGAAAGGCGGGCAGGGATAGCGAGGATGGTATTCAGGGATTTAATAGAACATTGGCGAAGGGCATACAGAATGTAACATCGCATTCTTCATAACAGGTACCTTGAGAACACATTTCTGCTCGGAGTGGAAAGACTCTTTTTTGTAGTGAGGTCATTTTCTAGGAGGTCTGGCTTCTTTCGCCTTGTCCATTTTATTTATCACTATTCAAGGAGGGATGTTGTGCCACTCTATAGGTGGGGACTGATATCGCTGAAGTGGAGTTATACTCCACTTCTTTGAAATTTTAAGCATACTCGTATGCTTCCGCTCAGTCCTGTAAACGACACGTATCCACGATGGTCACCATTTCGTCCCAAAGTCCGCGAATGAAAGCAGTCAAAGCTGTGTCCTTAACTGGCTTAATCCTTAGTTCTTTTTTCTAAAATTGCACCACATTGTTTTCGCCCTTAACATGATTATCTGTGTATTTTTCTTGAAAAGCATGCGTTGCCCTGCTTAACAGCCCCTGCGTTCTATCATAACCATCACTAAGCGTTTCTTTCTTCGTTTTCGTAAACCGTTTCTTTAAACATTTAAATAATTCATCTATAATATTTAATTCCTAACACCTTACATTTTTTCTCGCCAAGCCCGTTAGTTTACTGGGCAATGTTTTGATAAAAGGAGCTCGATCAACTGACGTTATGTAGACGCCTCCATTAATTATGTCCTGCAAGAACTCTTTAAAGGGGATTTTCTTTCTGTTAAAATCAGGGTTGTGATCTGTAGCTTGTAGTAGTGCGATTTGTTCGAGAAATGACAAAATTCCGCGCCTTGCATAGAGGTTCAAGGTGTGCCACCCATGGTGATGTTGTCACGAGTTCAAAACATATAATATAATTGACCCTGTTTGTTCAGTTGGATAACTAAAGGGCTATGATGTCCTGCGAACCACGATGCATCGGAAAACCAGGAGTTGAAAAACGGTTTAGATTTTGATTTGATTAACGCAGCACGCGATGTCTCAGTCACCCATAGTTGCCATTTCTTCAAGAAATAATAGCATGCACTTCGATTATACTCTAATGTAGCGGTGGTTCATGCTGCCAAATTAATTTACTCATTTGTTTAATTTTTCGGGATCCTGATTAACATATTATTAATTCAACATCTCCCATTTTTCGGCTGCCCTGTTACCGTTAAATCTCAATAATGAAAAGCATTTTCTTCTGAATAACTGACTCGTTGACAAGGATTAGATTAGATTTTAGATTAGATTAGGATTAGATTTTAGGATAGGCTGTAATTTTTCAGGTTGTGACCTTTCCCTGGACCGTCACACTTCGTAGAGAATTGCACGGTCAGTTGGCCCTAGTAAAAATTTGAGGTCGCAATTGTGGCCGAATTTGCGGGCGCGTATAAGAAACAGCATTTGCGGCCGTATTTGCAGTCGTATTTGCAGCCGCATTTTGAAATATTATAAACCGGTAACAAATTTGCATTGACTAAACTTTTATTGTCTGAGGTTCAATTAAATAAGCACAACCGTGAATATTTATCAATTAAAGAACAAAGTTTATTGAAATACGTGGTAAAATTGCTAGCCCGAAAATGTGCTTATTATGTAGATAAGGAAATCTTTTTGAACAAAGCATACATAAAATTTCTCTAAAGCTATTACTGCTGAATGATAGCCAGGTTAAGAATAGTATTTTTCTATACAAGTGCGCGATGATGGTAACCCCCGCTTGAGTGGCAGGGCGCAGCAGGAACCTGAAGGACAAGTCGACGTGAACCAACGATGAACCGAAGGTTGGTTGTTGTGCCTTCCCCTGAGTGAGTCGTTGCTATCTTTGCGCACGAGTGCTGAACTCCATTTTTTGTTACACCTGAATGGGAAGTCTCATTTGCGCGCCATGTACAAGCATCCAGAGGAGGCTTTGGGGAACAGTGCGAGAAAGTCTCGTGTGGGTGCCTGTAGATGGTGCGCGAAAGGGCCCTTTCGTGGAAGTGTTACAAACAATATATTCTAAAAAAATTTCGACCGGTGATAATTTCTGCTAAAGAATCAATTTTTATGAGTTCAATTTTTTCTCTCTGCAGTTACGTGCAATTAATTGGCGTATACTAATGAATATTTCCATTTAAAATCGTTTTTCAGGTAATAAGGTTTAAAGTCCCATTAATAAATTATTCTCACTGTCTGCTATTACGAAATTTTTTATTATAATAGCTCTAGCCCTGTGCCTGACCGGTTAGATAATAATTTTTGTTTAAACCGCAAGGATAAAAAGTTTGCTGAGGAAATAGATGGCCTTAGGTTTGGAAGCCTTTAGTGAGTCAATAATGATCTCTTGATATTTATATTGTCGCTAACATTGACAAGGCGTACGATATTTAATTTCATAAAATCTTTTTTGTTCAATCCGGTGGATGTGGAGGCGCAAGTTTGTTGTACATATGTGTTTCTATGTTCTCATGTTGTATATATATGTACTAGTGTGCGTGCTATGGATGAGGCACTCTGCGTGTATATGTAATGTGGAGGGGCAGAGCTGGCGAGCGTCGCCACTGGTTCTGTCGGTTCTACAGAACAGATATAAAATCATTTGAGAAAGCTCAATCACAAAAGGACGTACTTAAAGTATTTGTAGTTTGTCTTAAGGTAAGAAGTGCATATTAATCAGTTCAAATAATTTCTTTGAATAAGTGGTTGTTTATTATTTGTGTGAAATATTGCAAAAATATGGGATTGAAAGAACAGAAAATGAGAAAATTAGGTGTCGATTATGTAACTTTCTCAATTCAAATTCAAAAGAATTAAAATGGATCGAAAAAATAAAAAAAAAACACAAAAATTCAAGCTGGATATAAACAAATTTAGTAAATTGGAAACAATTGAAAACATGCAAAAATGCATTGAATTTAATAAGTTTGAAATGAGTTAAAGAATGGAAGGGAATTCCAAAGAATATGAAAGATTAAAAAATAATTCAGAATACATTATTAAGAATTCAGGGTAAATTCCCAACGAATTGGGATTGAGTTAAATTCCTGGACATTTTATAAAGACTTTTAAAATTCCTTAGAATTTCTATTGAATTTTTTTAAATCTTTTAAAATTCGTGAAAAGTTGTTAGAGCTTTGAAAAATTCCATAGAATTTAAAAAAGTATATGAAAATATTAAAAATTCTTTGAAAGCCCTTCAAGTTATCAAAATAAATTGAAAATTACTTTGAAAGTTTTATAATAATCTGGATTAAAAAATTAAATTAATCTAAGTTCTTACAAATCTTGAGTAATACCTTCAAACATTGGAAATCCTGAAATTCTGGAAGGCTTTAAAAAAATAGTTTATGTTTCAACAAAATGATTGAATTTTTTACAAAATGGTTGCATTTTGAACCTACAATGATGAATTTTCACCAAATAGTAACTTCTAGCCAAGAGAGATGAATTTGCAACCCAATATTTCAATTTTTAATTAAAAATATAAGTTTTTATTTAAAAATGGATTAGTTACATTTGCAGAAGATTTAATTTTTTGCTCAAAACTACGAATTTTCAACAAAATACATGAATTTTGCACAAAACAGTCGAATT
>CAKNWW010350492.1:0-11741 GCA_932074435.1 Andricus kollari | reverse complement strand
CCAGAGCAGAAAATCTAGAATCTGCCTTAGGCAACGATCGCCCAATCTCAAAGAATTTTCGCAAAATAATAGTAGACGAATTACGTCCAGCAGATTTATTAAATTTTTTTTCGTAATGTAAGACTGAAATAGTAGGCCGGCGCAAAACATTAATTTTAATCTTGTAATAAATTCAGCATCGAATCTTTTATAATAAGAATAAAAAAAATCCCTGATTAAAATTTATTCTTTTATTTCAACCAAACAAGATGACTTGGTAACAAAATACTTGAATGACCAAAATAACTAAGTTTCAACGGAAAAAATGGCATTTATTCTTCAACGAAACAGTTGCATATTCAACCAAAGAAGATGAAGTTTATACCATAAAAGATTAATTTTTCGCAAGAGAGTCTTGTCTGAAACAAAGATGGTTATTCTGAGATTTGAAAAAATTTCTCATTAGTTTAGAAAAATTAGCTATTTGTGATACAATTCTCTGAATACCTATTGCCTGTGCGCACATGTATCACATGCTACTTTCTGCAACAACCATCCGAGAAAAATATTTAGATCTTTTTAGCACTCTTCACCTTTCTGCTCCCGTGTAGTGGTTTTCAGCAAAATTATGTAAAATTACACCAGATTTCAGCAATGGTTAATCCCACGGGCCTCCCTGTTATAATATTCTTGTTAGTAATTTATTTGCCTTGTATTACTACTTCTTTACTTTAACTTGCTTCCTCCTGATGATTATATTTTTAGTTACACATGTTATTATTTCTTTACAAATTCTGCATTTTTTTTTACAAAGAGACAATTCGTGGTAGAAATTTAACTTTGCGTTGAAAACTCATCTGAAATCTTTTTGGCTATGCATTCAACTATTTTGTTCAAAATTTGTCTTTTCTGTTTGTGTAAATTGAACTGTTTTTGGTTTAAAATTAAAATCCGATCATTATCGGATGAAAATTTATCTTTCTTGGTCCACTTTGTCGATAAATCATTTATTAGTTAAAGATTCATCATTTTAGTTAAACTTCCTCCCTTTTTTTGAAAATTTGTGTTTTGTTTTTGATAAAAATTAATTTTTTAGACTGAACATTTAACTATTCCAGTCGAAGTTTCATAACACAGGACCACCAAAAATTCAGTGGAGGGTTCCTTAAACTAGACCAAGTGGATTATATGTTTTTTGGGTCGCTGAAACCGAATCCGGATACTGATTTATCCCATCGCGTCAGCGCTTTTTTCTAACCTCCAAAAACAGCTTAAAATTATAAAACTCAACAATATCAACACTTAAACCATGTAAACCTATACTTTCATAGATCAATAACCTTGAGAACAACAACCTATAAGCCTGAAGTCTATGACCTAATCTGTTTCACTAATATATATATATATATATATATATATATATATAAGTGAAACAGATGCCTAGCGATGGAGCGTGAATTTTGTCAACCACGCTCAAGAACGTCCCGACCGATTGCATGTAGTGTCCGGCATTAGCTTTTCTTCAGTGGCGTTGACTACATTCACAATCTATCGTTTGGCATGTGTTTCCCTGTTATTCACGTTTCTTTCCTGTATGTCAGAACACTCTTCCTCGCGTATAGCGACAAATACCGATTTTTGTGAACATTATTCCACTACTGTCACCGACTCATACCGACTTCATACGCAGCGGATTTGGCAGCACTGGTCATGGTCGGAACGCGGAAAAGTACGATGCAGGGAGTCGGAACCCCTATATCGGCTACTGGTCAGGGTGAGAAAGCAAATACGCAGGCGTCGTCATCAAACCACTGCAGCTCTACATCGGCAGGTAACTTGGCCTTTGAAAAGTATAATGTTACAAGAAAGACATCATGCAATAATTCCCCAGACTCGCTCTGCGTTGTTTGTGGAGAATATGTTGTAAAGAAACTTCGAAAGATATTCACAGATGTACTTCAAAATATATACCAGGACTTTTTTGGAATAGAAACTAGTGAAATGATCAATCATCATTGGACACCCAAAACGATATGCTTAAGATGCTCCTTGCAACTTATTGAACAAAAGAAACGGACATTTGCTTCTCCGATGATTTGGCGGGCACCAAAAGATCATGAGACTGATTGCCATTTTTGTTTATCGAAAGTTTTTGGGCATAACCGAAAAGCAAAATCTTTGATTTCTTATGCAACGGTTGAATCTGTGACTTGCCCTACCATTTTTGAAGCTGAAACATCAGAAGAATCAGAAGACGAAACTGATAAAAATCCCAATGGGTTCACTCAAGAAGAGCTAAATGACTTGTTACGAGATGCTGGACTTTCAAAAGAAATTTCTGAACTAATGGCGTCAAGATCAAAAGAAAAAAATTGCCTAGCTGCAGGAACGCGTATAACTTTTTATCGCGAAAGAGATATCCAATTTAGAAAATATTTTACAGACGTAAACAATTTAGTTTACTGTAACAATATTGAAGGACTAATGAATGAGTATAATGTTTCTTATGAAACTAATGACTGGCGTCTATTCATATATTCTTCAACACGTATTTTAAAAGCAGTCTTGCTATATAATGGCAACCATCTTGCACCGCTACCTGTTGGTCATTCCGTAGTGTTAAATGAGGAGTACCACAACCTTGGCTTCCTACTCAAAAAATTAGATTACGCTAAACACAAGTGGCAAATATGTGGAGATTTTAAAATAATGACAATTTTGTTAGTTCAACAATCTGGTTTCATTTAACATCCATGTTGTCTATGTGAATGGGACAGCCGAGCTCGTACTGAACATTATGTAAAAGGATTGGCCAAGTAGACATAATTCAACTCCAGGATTTACAAATATCATAAAACAGAGTCTAATACCAACAAATAAAGTAATCTTGCCACAATTACATATCAAGCTGCGAATTGTAAAACGCGAAAATAAGAGAAGGTGTTTTTGATGGACCACAAATTAGAGAACTTTTAAAACACAATGAATTTCAAAAAAGAGTGACTAAGGTTGAGAAAGAAGCTTGGCAAAGTTTTAGAGAAGTCACGAAAAAAATTTCTAGGAAATAGGAAGGATCCTAATTACGTGACTATAGTTGAAAATATGGTACACAATTTCAAAAATATGGGATGCCTAATGAATCATAAGATGCACTTTCTTCATTGTCACATTGAGTATTTTCCTGAAAATTTAGGCGATTTCAGTGAAGAGCAGGGTGAAAGATTCCACCAGGATTTAAAAGATATTGGAAAGAGATATCAGGGTGTTTGGGATAGCCATATGTTGTCAGACTACTGTTGGTCTTTGAAGAGAGACACGTCAAACCAGCACAAAAGAAAAGCACTACGAAGGTCGTTCACAAATAAGCGAACGCGTTACCACTCTAAAACTGAAAACACATAAAATGGCTAATCACAAAGTTGTAAAGCTCTTTAGGAATCGTGAGAGGCAAGGGGACTCACGTAAATCAAACACCCCAAAGGGAACAGAAGCCTGCTACGTCCACGTCGTTGCTCCTGGGTATCGCTAAATGTAGGTTATTACGATGCAGAAAATCTTGACTTTATTGGGTATTCGGATTTTATTTTTGGAGACCCAAAGTTTATGAGAAATATGATTAAATATTCTGCAAAACAAGAATGATGAGTTTTAAGGATATAAATTTTGAGGTTATAGATTTTACGTCCATAGGTTATAATTCTCAAGGTTATTGATCTATGAAAGTATAGGTTTATATTGCTTAAGGGTTGATATTGTTGGGTTCTATAGTTTTAGGCTATTTTTCGAGGTTAGAAAAAAACTCTAACGTGATGAGGTAAAACAGGTTCCGGATTCGGTTTCAGCGACCCAAAAAACATATAATCCACTTGGTCTGGTTTTAGGAACCCTCCACTCAATTTTTTGTGGTCCTGTGTAATTTTAGTTGAATATTGATCTGATTGGTTGAACAATTAACTTTTTCGTTGAATATTCATATTTTCGGGTTGAAAATTGAACTGATTTACCGAACGTTCGTCTTTTAGCTTGAAATTTTTGTATAAATTACATCTTTTTGGTATGTAGTACATTGCGTGAGATTCCTCCATTTCCTCTCTGGTCATTTAATAATACAGTTTGTCTTCCACTTGCAATGGGCCCAAGGACCTGATACCTTTCTCTCGCTTGAATTGGTACATCGCTAGGAAAAGTGAATTTTTTTATTTTCGAATCACCGGTTTGGATTCATATTCGGAATAAGACGAACAGATCTAATTTTTTCAATTGTAAGTCCACCTAGGCGCAAATAAGAACGTATGGCAGGAGGAGACGTGGACCTCGCATCAATAGGAGGATCGGCTGGAGGAGGAGAGCTGACCAGAGAACGCGGAGAATAAAGCCTGGCAGGAGAAGACCTTTTAGAAGCATAAGAAGGTTTGCCACGAGGAACGTGACCATACCTCCGAACAGGGACCGTGGTGGGAGGTGACGGAACTGCGCAATTTCGAATAAGCGTGTCTGGAGGATTTCGAAAGGCGGAAGTTCACTGTGTATTATATAATTATATTCACCAATTAATGTATTAATGAAGACTTGGATGAACAATTCAACTGATACATATTTTTCATCTTCATCACATTATATATTATATCTTATAATCCTCATCTCTGAGGTTATAGGCGTCAAGCTTATCCTGCTCAGATGATCAGATTTCATTTGAGTGAGTTTCAAGGAAAAAATGTGACAACTAAATTCGTTAAGATTGATATCACGATATATATAACCTTTTACATTTAAGCGCAATCAATCGTTTAAATGAAAAGTTTATATAGTGTCTACCCGATGAACGATTTTAAATTCCCGGTCATTTTCCGGTTTTCTTCGAGTAAATTGTCAATTTTTCCCGGTGAATTTATACAAGTTCAAAACATTTGAATGATTTCAAACGTCTTTTAAAGATTTCTAAAAATTTGAAATTTTTTTAAAGATTTTTGATTCAGAACAAGGATTGTTTTTCAATTGCCTTTTTTTAAATCAGAATTAAAATTCTTTGCCAAAATTCCTGTTCCATGTCAAAGATTTCCTCTTAGAAGTAAGATTATAATTCTTTATGAAATTTCTAGTTTAAAAATAAAAACTATAATTTTTACGCAAACCCCCTGTTTCAAGTGAGAATCATATTATATTAATTATATTATAAATTTCTGTTTCACGTCGAAAATTTCCTGTCTCAAAGACAAAATGATAACTGTTTACGGGAATTTCCTGTCAAAGTTGTCAAAATTATATGTTATTACTGAAATTTTATGTCGCAACTTGGAATTATAATTCTTTTCATGAATTTCCTGTTCCAAGTCAGGATAATTGTATTTCGTAGGTGATTTTTTTCATATTTCTTTTATTTATGCCCTGTCCAAACTTTGAATTATAAATCTTTTAGAAAATTTGCTGATCCAAGTCAGAATAGTAATTCTTTTAAAAATTTGCTATGTCAATTTTTGATCGAACGTTTATAAAAAAAGTTACTCGGAATATATAATATTATTATATAATATATTATAGGCAGAGCATCCACTGCCTATCATTTAATAATCAGAATTTAAGAAACAATATTGTTGATAATACTTTTCAACTAAAAAAAGCAAGTTTCCATCAGAAAAATATATATCTTCAATCAAATTAACAGTTAAAACTATTATTAGGAACTATTGTTAACTATTATTAACTAGAATAATGAACGTTTAATCAAAATTTGACGAAAGACCAGTTTTATTGTATAAGTACGCAAACTTTGCGTAATTTTTCTCTACAGTTTCGAAATCAGCCTTAGCAACAGTAATCAATTCATCGTATCCTTAGCCCATCTTTAGAGTTTAAAATAAATATTCTCATTCAGATATTTAGTGAGATAATAATAATTACTTTTTATTAGAATTAGACGATAGGTTTATCACTCTCGAAATCTTACGTACACTTTCCGACTTTTAAAATTAAAACTTGAAATCTTTTTAAGTCGTTTGAATACTAGATTCTATTAATAAATCCTTCAACTTATTGGGTTGGAATTATCTTAAGTCGAGAGAAAAAATCAGAATGTAATATATTCCGATCACCTAATTTCTAGAACATTTGAGAAAAAATGGGAAATTATGAAATTCATCTGTCCAATTGTTTAAACATATTTTCAGGTTATCTACAAGACCGGGAAATTTCTTGGTTCGCTCGAGTGTTGTAATATGCCAATTTAAGATGGCGTCACATATTTTATTACTCTAATCCTGAATTCGGACAGGGAGAAAATGAAAGATATGTAAAGCAAAATTTGCAAAAAGAAGTACAATTATCCCGATGAAAACTGATTTTAAAACAAACATCCTCTGTTTTTGAAGCTTTTTGTGAAATTCTCTTGCAACAAGTTGACTTTCCTCGAGGTTATGTTTTTGAAGCTTTTTCTAAATTGAATCCTCTCTTTCTTGTTGCAGAGCTAAGTTGGCATTTCGAGTGTTTACCTAATGATGTGTCTATTCCTGGACTTCCTCCTGGTAGACCTTCTGATTCTCCAGAAAAGTCTCTTTCTCCTGCCAGACTACATTCTCCGCGTACTTCGGTCAGGTCTCCCTCTCCTGCCCAATCATCTCGTCTTACTAGGTCCATATCTTCTCCTGCCAGACATTCTTCTATCCGCCTAGATAGACTCACAGTTGAGCAACTTAGATCTGTTCAGCTTAATCCCCACAAGGATCTGATGAGGCGATTTGAAATTCGTAGATACACTTTTGCCCGTGATGCAAAACTTGAAGTAAAAGAAAGATACAGTCTTCTCGCGCCCATGCCAACCGGAAGGCAAACCGTATTGTCAATGTCCAATGGTGACGTCTTTCCAATAGTAGAGGTAAATAATAAACCTGTTCGGGGAATATGACGAGATTATAGAGATAACCACAGAAGAAGACGAGAAATCTCCTTTACGCAGAGACCAGCGAATTAGCAAGAATCTCCAAACAATAAAAGTAGACGACTCTGGTCCACAACATTGATCAAATTTTTTTCGTAATGTAAAACCAAAATAATATGCTGGCCGCGAAACTTTATTTTCAAAATTGCCTGACTTTTTTCTGAGCTTTCCATGACCAATTTTGGCTTTTTCCCAACCGATGAATGTTTGATGGAGGTAGATGAGGGTAGAGGGAGGGCAATGGAATTAACGAGATGGGAAGGAGAAAGGTGGGAGTTCTTTAATGCTAAAGATATAGATGGAGTACAAAAGTAGTGATGAGTAGAGGAGAAGGAAGATGGACCAGATTAGCAAGATTTAGATTGGAACGTGATTGATCACAGAAAAGTTCTTCAAACCCCTACCTGTTTTAAACATTTCCTGGGACGGGAAGGCAAACCTGTGACTGAACGCAAAAATAATTTTCGTCACACGTCAAACGATTTTCAATATCTCTCTCTAAGGAAACTTAACTTTATAATATTTATGTAAAAAATGATTTTTTACCAAAAGCGTTTTTTTTTATATTTTATAGTTATTATAAAAAAATTCTTGTAACTTAAACGAATAATCGATTGTTTATTTTGTCTTTCGACGCCGACGTTCTGCAATCCAAATCATTCCTGCAATCCAACTGCAATCATATGACTAATATGATATAAATAATTTTCACTGGAAGCAGGAAATTTCGGTGAAGAATTATAATCTTCATTTTTACACTGAGGATTTTTGGAAGGAACCATAACTCGACCTGTAGAGGGGAATTTTATTTTATACTTCAAGACATTCCTGTTCTAGATCGGAAATCTTGAAAAACTTTTTTAAGTTTTAAAATCTTTAAAAGTCGCTTGAAGTCGTTTAAGAACTGAAATGACCGGAAATTTAAAATCACTCGTTAAGTAGAAATTCTGTAACTTTTCCATTCCCAAGACTTGTTGTTCTTAAACATTAAAGATTATGTAACATGCCATGTCAGTTTTGACGAATTCAGTGATTAAATTCTGTTTCTTATCACTAACTCTGATGAAACGTAAATATTTGAGTAGGTCGACGCTGACGCCTATTCTCTATGAAATAGCGACTTTATCATACGCTGTGTAATCTAATGAAGATCTAGAATATTCATTACATACATTTTTAAATCAATTCGTTATTGATAAATTAATCAGCTTTTCTTCTGATTCGAAAATATGAGGATTGTTTGTACTCTCGTTTTATCATTGGCTGTTGTCCTAAATTCTATTGGTGAATATAATACTCTAATATATCTATACTTTTATAAACAAATTTAATATGAATTATTTTAGAACAGTTACGCGTGTCCAAAAAGTATCTCAAATTTTAACCAGTTAATTAGAGTTTCAACAAATTATGATGAATTTGTAACTATAAAGATAAATTTTCTACCAAAAAGAAATATTTTAATTTTTCAGTGAATGAAATTGATTCGGAACAAAAGAAAACGAACTTACAACTAAATAGTTCAAATTTCATCCCAAGAGAGGTAAATTAACCACAGTAATTAGAATCTCAATCGAAGAGCACCAATTGTCTCTTCCTAATGCTGAATCTTCTCTTCGTGGCAGGTCTAGATCTGCTCCTGCCAGTCGATCTTCTTCGATATGCATATGGGGACTTACAATTAAAAAACTTAGATCTATTCGGCTTATTCCCCACAAGAATCCGACGAACCGATTTAAAATTCGTGGATACACTTTTACCCGTGATGCAGAAATTCAAGTGAGAGGAAGATACAGTCCAACGGTGACGTATTTGCAATAGTGGAGGGAAATAATACACATCGTCGTGGAATATACACAATGAGAAATGGGGTTCAAGAACGGGTAAAATTAAACATGAACGTTTTGCTTTTTTCGCACCTTTCAAAAATGCTTTGCCTCGAGAAATGGAGATGTAGTTTGATGATCATCCTTTTGAAAGGATCACTGAATATTCTTTGGCCGGAAGCCGGCGTAAAAACAGACGGAGGCAATCTTTCTTTGCTAATATGCACAGGTACAATTCAGCCATAATCAAAATTTGCTCTGATAACTCGTTGTCATCTGTCTCTGTAAAAATCGGCTTACGTCCCATAGCTCCTCGTCAATTCATGGACTCGCCAAATGTTTTCGCAGAGTTGACTCTGGGATACCAACTTGCTTGCTTGCCGCATTTTCAAATGCGGCTCTTGCGCTTTAAATGTTTTATTTCCCAATTTTAATGTTGAGGAGGACAAAAACATTTTTTCGGAATTCCGCGCATTTTCGTCTTACGTTTTTTTCTTAATTTGAAATAAGAAGACGCTATCTGATCAATATCCGTAAAAGCGATAAACACTTCACTGTAAGATGGTTTTATATATTTTATGGATTTAATTCTGAGTTCGGACAGGGGAAAAATAAAAGAAATGTAAAGAAAAATTCACAAAAGAAATTTAAATTATCCCGATTTAGAACAGGGAATTTTCAAACAAAAAATTATTATTCTAAGTTGCGACATGGAATTCCAGTAGAGAAATATAATTCTCACTTTGTGACAGGGAATTTTTTATATGAAACACAAATTTATTATATGACTAATATATGTATTATAAATGATTATCACTAGGAACATAGGATTTCGGTAAAGAATTATTATTTTCATTTTCAAACTGGGGATTTTCGTAAAGAACTACAATTTTACTTGAAATGGGTAAGCTTACACACAAATTGGGAATTCCGAGAAAGAATTTTAATTCCAAGTTAGAAGAATGGAAGTTAAAAAAGTCTCTGCTCATTGAGAGAATTATAATTTTAGTTTCAGACCATTGATTGCGCTTAAACGTAAGAGGTTACATAAATTGTCATATCAGTTTAAACGAATTTAGTAATCACAATTTTCTTTTCATGATACCAACTAATTGAAGATAAATATCAGAGCAGGACAGCCTTGACGCCTATCATCTCTGAGATAACGAATATAAGATATACTATTAAATCTGATAAAAATCTAAAAGATTCATAATTTAAATTGTTAAATCAATTCTTGATTAATACAATAATTAGTTTTTCTTATTATTAGAGAAGATGAGGATTGTTTCTACTTTTGTACTGTCATTGGCGGTTTTCCTGAATTCTATTGGTGAATATAATAATATAATATATCCATCATTTTATGTACAATTTTTAAGCTATACGCAAACCCAAATTTGTGCAATTTAATCAACATTCTATTCTAATTGCTATTTTCTTTTAAACTTCAATTGAAAAAATAAACTTATAACCTAAAAAATTAATTTTTGACAAAATAGTAATATTTTTACCCAAAACATATTGTATGTAATTGCATTAATGAATGATTTAATTTTCAGATGCTTTTTAGGCCAAAGGTTTTTTTTGTTCTAGTTTTCTGTGAAATTCTCTTGCAAAAATTGACTTTTATTGAGTTAGTGATTTTAAAGCTCTTCTTTACATCGAAACCCCTCTTTCTCGTGGCAGACCTTCTGATTCTCCAGTAAAGTCTCATTCTCCTGCCAGATCACATTCTCCGGGTTCTCTGGTCAGTTCTCTTCATCCTGCTGAAACTTCTCTTTGTGGCAGGTCCAGATCTCCTCCTGTTATTCAATCATCTTCTTTCCGCCTAAATGGACTCACAATTGGAGAACTTAGATCTATTCGGCTCATCCCCCATTAGAATTTGATGAGGCGATTTGAAAATCGTAGATACACTTTTCCTCGCCCATTTCAGCCAGTCGACAAGCTGTATTGTCAAAGTCCAATGGTGACGTCTTTGCAATAGTGGAGGGAAATAATACATATCTTCGTGAAATATATACAACGAGAAATGGCGCTCAAGAACGGGCAAAAATAAACATAAACAGTGGCGAGGTTAAAGAGATGACCATAGAGGAAATCAGGGAATTTCCTTTAGGCAGGGACCAGAAAATTTTAAAGAATTTTCAAACAATGGTAGTAGACGACTCTCGTCCCAGCCACTGATATTCATAGATCAGCTTTTAATTCCTGTACAATTTTCAACGTCAAATATTTTATATTCAGAATAAAATCATATCAGATCAAAAGTTATTTAGCTATTCCAACCAAAAATATTATTTTGTAAGGAAATACTTGAATTAGCAACATAGTAATTAAATTGAAACAAAATAGTTGAATTTTCAACCAAATGAATGTGTCTAAAAACTGCAAAGATGAATTTTCAACAAAGTAGTTGAATCCTCAATGAAAACAGATTGACTTTTAACCGAAACGTTTCATTTTTCAAATCTTTTACCAAAAAGATGAACTATTAACTAAAATGATTGATTTTCAAATTAAAAAGACGAATTTTCAAACGAACTAATGTTTTACAGTCAGAAAAGATTAATAGGTTCATCAATCGTTACTAAGTCTCTTCAATAAAAAAAGAAGGAGTTAAAGAAAAGAAAAAAAAGATTTGAATTCGCAAATGAAAGTTCTAAAAAAAAGTATGAAAGACAAAATGAGTTTTAAAAGGTTATAAGATAATACAATTTTTAAAAATAAGTTAAACAAAATTCGAATAAGTTTAAGAGATATTGAGAAATTTTGAAAAGAATCGAAAATAATTTTAAGCTCAAAAGATTTTAACAAATTTTAAACAAAATGTAGATTTTTGAAGATTTCGGGCAAAAAATATCTTGAAGTATTTTAAAGGATTTAAGATAAAGATTTTTTTGAAACATTCCTGGAAATATTTAAAGTAAGTGCATTACAGAATCTTCTTTATGAAAAATTCGTCTTTTTGGTAGAAAGTAGATCTTTCGTGGTAAAAAATG
>CAKNWW010350488.1:0-27295 GCA_932074435.1 Andricus kollari | reverse complement strand
AGAGTGCAAAAGGGCAATCCAGTCGGACAATTGTTCACAGACGACGACAACAGGCAGACACCGAAGTAATAGTATATTATGCACCTAGGGGAAGAAAAAGTGCCTCTCCCCCTTGGTGTATACGATATTTTTTATAACAAATGGATGATTTCAGACATTTCTAGAAATACCGTTTGAAAATCGCGGGCATATATCAGAGTCAGACATACCAATCGCCATCAACGAGATGAATGCTCAAGCTTCAGCGCCATCATCGTCTTAACTCTGAAGCAAATCTCTCGATTGCACGAATCACTCTTGTAGAAACTTTTGACAAAGCTTGCTGATCACAAACATATCGTAAGCATATATGAACATGATTATGTTTATGAAAACTTCAGCTCTGCTTTTTGCATTGAATATAGTTATAAAATTATTAATTATGGAATAAGAAAGAGTTTCGTTTTCAAAAATATCTACCTGACAATAAAAAAAATCAGCGTAGTTAATAATTTCATATTTGATTCACCTCGGTGAATTTGCTGTCAAAATTACCTGCTTTACATTTTTTCAATTGCAAGTAATTTTGACAGCAACTTCGAAAAAAGAGAATAATTTGCGGTCAATAATTTTCTCTCTCCAAAAAATTGCATTACAGTATTTTTGCCTGCAAATTCAAAACTAGTTCGTGATGTCAATAATTTTCTCTTGTATTCAAACTTCAAATCATGTAACCAAAAAATTGAAAATGATCACAATCCATTGATTTTGCTTCGTAAATCTGTTGGCAAAAGTACACGTTTACAATCTAGCGGTGTAGAACTGAGGCTTTCCCACAAATTGTGCCTCTTTGTTAAAAAATGGCCAAACTCTGAATTTTTAAAGAAAATTGTTTAAATTATTAATAATTCTTGTAAATTTACAAAGCAACATAGAAAATTGTCATCGGAAAAAGATTCATAATTGACTTTGTAAACAAATCGTACCTATTCCTTGTAAAATAGCCAAACTCTGAATATGTCAATAAAAAATGTTCAAATAATTAATAATTATGGTAAATTTGCAAAGTAACGAATGAAAGATTTAATTAGAATATAATCTTTGTTGATTCTGTTAGCAAATTGAGCCTACTCTTCGAAAAATGATAAGCTCTTGATATGCTTATGAAAATTTTTTAAAGAATTAATAATTATTGCATATTTACAAAGTATCATAGGAACGAGTTACCAGAAAAGTTTTCAATGGTGTTGTATTCTCCTTTAATAATAAATTTTATCAACAAATTTTGGGTTGCCCTATGGATTCACCTATATCACCAGTTTATATTACGACATCTTAAACATTTTAACATTTTAAACAAAAGGTATGTAGATGATATTTTAGCCATTGTTCCTACTGACAAGATTGAAGCTTTCTTAAATGTGTTTTAGAGCATTTAAGATTGTATCAAATTTACTCATGAACGGGAGATTAATAAAGTTATTATCTATCTTGATTTACAAATCATTTAAAATCAAAATGGTTGTTTACTAACCAACTGGTATAAAAAACCTTCTTGGTCTGGCAGATATCCCAACTATAATTCTCATAATTTATTTTGTCATAAAATTGGTGTAATTAAAGGTTTAGTAGACAGATGTGTTAAATTAAGTGATGTACAATTTAGAAAAGAAAATTTAAATTAATTAAAAACCACCTTAGTACATATTAATTATCCGCATGATTTTGTTAATGACATTATTACAGAACGCATTCATGAGATTTACAATAATAGTAGTAAAATAAAGAAAAATAATAAATGGAAAAACACTGACAATAAATTCAAATTAAGTGTTACTTTGCCTTACATTCAGGGTTTATCTGGACGGTTGAGGAGTTCACTTAAAAAATTTAATATTAATGTTTATTTTAAAAACACAGATACCCTTGATAATTATTTATTGAAAAAGAAAGATAGTGACTCCATTGAAAATTTAGCTGGCGTTATTTATCTGATCAGAAGTAAATGTTGCAATAAAGTCTATATAGGTAAAACTGGCAGGAGATTAAAAACTAGAATTTCTGAACACCAAAGAGATTGTGAAGTTGGGAATTCCAACACAGGTTTCTCACAACCTTCATGGAAATTTAGTCATTATTTTGGTTTTTGTTTTTAAAATATTAAAATATTAGCTACTGAAAAAAACACTTATCAACGACGTATCATTGAGTCCATTTTTATAAACAAATTTCGCAATATTTCTGCTAACTTACATACTGAAATGCTAAACATTATTAAAATTTATTAAAGTATTTTAAAATAATGTCACATTTTTCATTTTTTAGCTTAAACAATTTTTATCACATTTGAATTTAAATTCAGTTTCGCGCGTTTTCTCATCAGTGGTTTCAATGAAAACTCATCTTTGCAAACGCTCATTACGTATACTGTCTTAATGTATCTCCATATAGTCAATTTTGTTTTGTCCTTCCTAACCATTATAAAGATTTCCTTTCATATTTTTAAGATGTAGATTTTTAAAGTGAGTGAAGTCTCGTCAATTTTCTGAGACTTCTATAAACAATGTTAATGTATTTTAATATTTTGACTGCAATTTTTTACTTGAATTTATTCAAAGTGGCATCGTTTTCCTATTTTTCCTTTTCGATGTTTGTTTACTCTTCGAAATTAATCTTATCTCAGGTACAAATTTATATTAATTATTCTTTTTATTTTAATTTTTTCTGTTTAATATTGCTAACTTGAAGTATTACTGTATTTAGGTTTAAAAACCTTTTGAAAAAGGTACGCAATTGTACCGAAACGTACGTGAAGGATGGAGACAGGAGTTTTTAATTAATAAATTTTGAGTTGGAAAGTTGTTTTTGGCTCATTTTTTATGTGGTCCGTAAGACATAAAAAATTTCACAAATTCACATTCTTAAACATCGTCGGTCGAAGAAAAGCATTGATTTGTTTATCAAATCATTACAATAATTTTGTATTGTTAGTTATAAATGGAAGGATGTAATAGTCTTTGAAAATGTAAGGGAAAGACAAATAAAATAATGTTTTAAATGCTCATAATATGAATTGTTTATTATTCGAATAAAAAATTATTTCGAAAAAAAGTGAGGCTATATAGTTTTAAAAAGAAAACTTTAGAAATGAGCCAAAATATTATATAAAATTGTAATTTTTTCTTTAAAAATAATTAGCCTAAGATGGAATCACATTTTCAATTACTTAAGATTTCAAAAATAATTTAAATTTGAAAGTCGACAAAAAAATAGCACAGGATGAATTCATATTTTAAATTGTGTAAAATTGCAATAATAGTTACAATTAGAAGGCCGTCATATTCCTCGAAAATTTAAATAAAAGTAAAATAAATTTATAAATGTTTATAATTTCTATTGTTTGTTATTGTCACAAGTTTGAGCGCGCCTAGAACGCGCGTCTGTCGCTTCTCATTTTTATTTGTGATATTATTTTTAATGATTAAATCCAAGACTACGCGTCCTATTAAAAAGCGAATAATAAAAAATTTGTACATGTGTCTTGGGTGCACAATTTTTGTTCACTAACTTTTTTTCGTAGGTTGTGTCGTTTTTTCAATTATTTTTTTTATTTTTTTATTTTCAACGATTAAGACATAAGCTACGCGTC
This sequence comes from Andricus kollari, assembly GCA_932074435.1. Taxonomy (NCBI): domain Eukaryota; kingdom Metazoa; phylum Arthropoda; class Insecta; order Hymenoptera; family Cynipidae; genus Andricus; species Andricus kollari. Next base: position 23,667 of record CAKNWW010350488.1, on the reverse strand, counting down.
CTATCAAAAATTGATTAATAACAAACGTGTATTTTTTATGCGAAAAACTTTTCTCTATTTATTTTCAAAATTTTTGAGACCAGTTTTTTTTAAGATTTAAAAATTGTATGTACGGCTGATTGTAGTACTTGCAAAGCCGAACAATTTATCCTAATGAATTTTTTCGATAAAAAAAATATCATAGTTATAGCATTTAAAATTTTTTTTAAATCAATAGAAAATGTAAATTTTAAGATAAACAACGCACGACATGAAAAAAAGTCAATAGAAAAATAACGTTGCTTTTTAAAAAAAATATATTTAAAATAAAATATTAAATTTTTGGATAAACGAAACAAGCTACAAGTTCGCATTTAATGGAAAAAAAATTGTTGTCGAACATTTTATTGCACCTTGTGTCATTTTTGCAAAAACTTAATTTGTTTATTTTCGATGTTATTTTTTACAATCTAATAAAAAAATACGCATCATATCACAAAATTATTCATAACTAATTTGTTGATCTTTTTTAGCGGAACAACTTTTGTTTATTAATTTTGTCGTACCTTGCGTTGTTTTTACCAAAATTCAATTTTGTCATTGCGAGTGCTACTCTTTAGGATTAAAACAAAAACGACGCTTTCTATCAGAAGATGATTTATAATAAATTTGTATATATGTTCTGGGTGAACAACATTTGTCTCTTCATTTTTTCTTATCTTGCGACGTTGGCCTAAGCATTTAATTTTTTTATTTTTGATGCTATTTTTTACGATAAAAACAAAACCTACGCATCCTATCAAAATATGGTAAATAATATATTTCTAGATCTTTTTTAGATGATAAACTTTTATTGATTTATTTTTTTCATAGCTTGTGTTGTTCATCCATAAATTAATTACTATTTTTGTTTTTTTAAATACATTTTTGTATCGTGCATATGTTGACCGCAAAATGAAATCTTTTTTTTTTTGTGATGAAAATCAGTATTGTTGGTCAAAAAATTCTGGTTAAAGCACTCGATCTTTCTTTTTGGTCTCTAAAAACGTGGGCTAAAGCACAAACTAATCTGATCAGTCTTTCAAAAGTTATCAGGTACACATATGACAACAACGCCAACAACAATGTTGACGACAGACTGACAGACACTATAGTAACCCCTGTTTTTTCGGATTCAGAGAGTCACGAAACATGAAGATTTGCAGATATCCACGACAGTCAGTTTTCACATCAAATTAATGCCTTTTCATTATGATGAGAATACGAAAAATTAAAAATATTACCGCTAACATTCATTAAGTGTGTCTTTAGTTCAAGACAGCATGCATACAATCTCAGTCTATGTCTAATGTAAGTTATCTTCCAATCCAAAATCACCTAGTCACAGAATTCACTGCTGGCGTAAACAAGTTTTTTTTTATAAAAGACGCATTTTCTTGCCCGTCACCATCAGTTTAATTCCGTGATGACACAGTTTTTTTTAAATGGGAGCGATGTTCAATATCAGTTTCCTAATAATTTGTGCGGCTTTATCAAAAGAAATGGTGATTGCATTTGATGATAATTTAGGTAAGTTAAATGATAATATTTCTGTTGACAGAAAAATAAATCAATTTTTACTTGAGCTACTTAAAATTGTACCCATCCGTGTCGAAAAACTCTGAACAGTACCTCCCAAATGACACGTCTTCGGAAAATGTAACATATGGCCAACCATTTTTAATCCGAATTAAACGAAAGGATTTTAAAATGATAGGATTTAGGACCCCGCAATAAATATAAGCCCAACAAAAAACAGATTTTCTAAATTTTGTGTGTTCAGAAGGTTCTGACATGACGCGTGTCACGTATCTACTACGATACGTATAGTATTCCATATGGATTCGCATTTATGTTCTCACATATGTTTCTATATGGGATCCCACATAGATTCCAATACCATCTCGTGTCTCAATTTGTCCATTCAACTTTATATAGGAATATATGAGGATTCCGATCAAGATAAACATATGGACAAATGCCACGTCCTCAGAAAAGGTAACATATGGCCAACCATTTCTAATCCGAATTAAACCAAATGGTTTTACAGGAATATGACTCAGAACCCCGTGATAAATATAAGCCAAACAAGAAAAAGATTATCAAATTTTCAATGTTAGGAAGATTCTGACATGACAGGTATCACGTATCTATACGACGATACGTATAGAACTCCATATGGATACTCGTATAGGTTCCGACATATGTTCCCATATGGGATTCCACATAGATTGCAATACTATTTCGTGCCCCAATTTGGTCATTTAGCTTTATATAGGAATTTATGTGGACTTCCATAAAGATCCACATATAGACAAGTACCACGTCTTCAGAAAAGGTAACATATGGCCAACCATTTCTAATCCGAATTAAATACCAAATGGTTTCACAAAGATTTGATTTAGGACCTCCTTATAAATTAAAGCCAAACAAGAAAGAGATTATCAAATTTTTAATGTTAGGAAGGTTCTGACCTGACACGTGTCGCGTATCTACTGCGGTTTTTATACAGGATTCCATATGGTTTTTGGGAACGTTTTTATTAAATTCGAGGCTCTTTTTTAATAAAAAAAGCAATGCTTACACTAAATTTTTGTTTTAAGTAACGGCGTCGTAAACTACATCTGAAACCACTACAAAACATCGTCGTATTCTACAACGGAAACAACTTCGTATATTGTTACGTCGTTAACTATCTTCATTTTCGACGTAATTTACGACCTCGTTTTTGACGTAGTATCCTACGCAGTTTACGACGGTCGAACTCCCAATAGGCCACCCTTCAAATGATACTAATAAATTACATAACTTGTATCATTCTTGCAGAATTATCATCAGCTCCACACAATCGACAAAAGCGAATGGATTCCCTACCCGGCACTGAAGAAAACAATGATTTGCCACCCTTGCTTGCACATGATCTACGTAAGGTGCATACGACTGAACCCTCCGGAGTCATGATAACAAGGAATGGTGAATCTATTGGCAATGGCTACGCAATACATCCGTTCCTCGTCCTAACGCGCCGTATCTTGATGGGTGACGATCTTAACTATGGTGTTTCAACGTATCTGCACTATAGAAGAATTTACGAACCTCAACGGGTATAAACATATTACCCTCACCCAGATTTACCATTTGTCGTGATTCTAATGAAAGATCCTATCCTCTTGGATAACCCTGTCCCTCATGCCTACGCAGATTATCCAATTTCAATTCCTCCATGGGCTCATCATGTAGCGCTAGAGTGGATTCTTACGGAGCTACATACTTTGCATACCCTTCTCGCACAACATCTGAATGAAATACATCTTGATCATCCAACCGCAGTCGAGATAACAAGAGATGGTGTACGTAAGGGCCCTGGGTTTGCAATACATCCTTATATCGTAATAACGCAGCCTCGCTTCATGAGGGGTAATGTTGGTGTTGCAGTGCGTGTGGAAACTACAGGAGAGCTAAGGCCTCACCGTATACAAATTCAATATACGAAAAATAATGATAAAGTTAGCGCAATTATACTTCTGGATCCTATCTTGTTAACACACGATGCATCTGGTGCTCTTCATACTGGGAGTTATTCTCCCAAAGCTCTTGCTTGGGCTCAGCACGTGGTGGAATATTGGAAGCATGTGATGCTTTATAATCCAGCGAATCAATACCTTGCGAATTCAGTTTGAATTCGTTTGACACGTTATCAGTCGAAAGCAACGCATTAACGTTACCCATGAGGTCAAAGACATTCACTTCAATCTGGAAACAGTAGATACAACATTTAATTTAACACAACGCAACATTTAATTTTTTAAATTTCCAGAAATTTCCCTGATTTCTACCTGAACAATTCTTCATTTACCCTGATTATAAACATTCAAAGACTAGAATTTTAATTTTTTAGTATGTTTAATATAGAATCTTTAATAAACAGAATGAAACAATCTTAAAATCTATGTGTTGATTTCAACCAAAAAATAAAATATAAAGATGAATTTTCAAACAAAATAGTTTAAATTTCAACCGAAAACAGTTGAATTTACGAACCCGAAAAATTAATTTATCAACTAAAACAAAAAACATAATTAACATTTCAACAAAATAGTCCAATTGACTATTGATAACCATTTCCAGCGTGGTGGGTAAATCTTAACACGTGAAGGTAATTTTTGTTGCAGGTAAAGATTACTTTGAAATCACTGTAAAGATTACATTTTGCTTGTTTGTTGTTGTGTTGGTAGTAAATTAAAATACGCCGAGAAAATTCTTTCATTAGAATTCACCCAATTGGATCGGTAAATGGTGGACCTTAATGCATTTAGATAACGTTTACAGCTATTTTACGATTTAATACAAAATAGAGCTATAAAAAATACAAAAGTGTTGTGTGAAATCTCAATTCCAAAAGTGGAAATTCTGAGATGCATTAATTGATATGAAGGTTGCATTATGTTCATAGCATTATATCATAAAATAATAAAAGTAATGTAAATTTTTATTAATTGAATTATATAAAATTTACTTTCGTGTGAAGTTAACTGACTTCGAAACTGAACTGCACATTAAAACATTCAAAATGTAACTCTTTTGCATCTTAAACTTTTGCCATCGAAGATTACGAAATTTTTGATTCTCAAGTTTTTAATGCAAACGCATAATACTTTAGACGTTAAAAAATGGAAGCTTTTGACTCCTTTACACTAAAGAATTTAAAACTAGATTCCATATAACTGCACTGTCTTAAAATCTAAACTTTCCCAAATTGAACAGTTCAAAATCTATCTCAATCAAAATTATTCAAAAATTTCCTTCTTCCAATTAATAGGATATTTAAAAAAAAATTTCTGGTTCCAAAATCAATGAAATGTTAATAATACAAAATGTACGAGCCCTCAACTCAATAAAGAAGTTCCTCTTCAAATTCGGATAAAAATTAATACTAATATCTCTCCCGTTTCTGTTAAGGAAGGGTCTACACGTACCGAAAAAATCTGCCTACTTGTACTGAAATTTCAGTACTTCTAGCCGCAGCCTTCTTTTATAACTGGAATCGTAAAACTGAAAAGTTTTTTATACTTAAATTCTGTTAAGTCAAATTATTTAAATTTTAAATCCTTTCAAATAAATAATCGGTCTATTCCTATGTATACATTTACATTCTAAACTTTCACATGCACGTTCAATTTTTTTCATATAAAATAAGGGAAATTGTAAGAATGTAACTGAGAATTAAATAAAATAAAATTCCAAACGTTCATAATTGTGTATTGTTAATTGTAGTTAGAAGGATACAATTGTCTATGCAAATGTAAATGAAACTAAAATAAAATACATTTCTAAATGGTCATAATTTGTATTGTTTATTATTCTAATAAAAAAATTACTTTCAAAAAAAGTGAGGCTATATAATTTTTAAAGGAAAGATAAAGAAATGAGCCAAAATATTAATTTTTTTATAGAAATCTGTATTATCATCGAAGATAGTAGCGGACCGATCATAAGGGAAATCATATCACACGTACTGTGAAAATGGAAATCTACATTATCGATCAAAGTTATATCCTCTAATACAGCAAATATTTTAACGTCATCTCAGACTAGATGGAGCTATAAATTTAAAATTTTTGAAATTTAATGTGTTCAGAAAAAAGATCTACTCCTTGACCTGGTGTTCGAATCCCAGTGGAGTGAAAGGAGTAGATCTTTTTTCTGAATACATTTAATTTCAAAATATTAATTAAACTGTAATTTTTTCTTTAAAAATAATTAACCCAGGATGAATTCATATTTTCGATTGCTTAAATTTTCAATACAATTTACAACTAAAAGGACGTCATATTCATTGAAAATTTAACTGACGCAAACTTTTGTCGTTTTTCCAAAAATTTAATTATTTTATTCCTTATTTTATTTTTCACGATTAAAACGAAAACTATGCATCCTATCAAAAAGTGATTGCTGACAAATTTGTAGATCTTTTTCGACTTCACAATTTTTTGCTATCCATCTTTTTACGTCCCTTGCGTCGGTTTTTCAAAAATTGTATTTTTTATTGTTAATGTTATTTTTCGCGAATAAAACAGAATCTTCTTTCGTATCTTGCCTAGTTTGACCGCAAAATGTAAATTTTTATTTTTCATTAATTTTTTGTGCGATCATAATTAGAATTTTTGATTTTTGAAGGAAATTCAAAAATCAACGTAAATTTGTTCTTTATCAAAAAAAAAAAAAAATCATTAGAATAAATTGTTCGTCTTTTTCTGCACTACGATAACCATGAACATAATTTTCAAATCTGGAAAAATAGTGGTCTCAAAGATTTTGAAAATGCTCTAATTTTTTGAATTTTCATCCAAAGTGGCTAGCTAATAAACGTGACCTTCAGTTTAGGACAGATGGAAAGAATAACAAAGACCAATGCAATCTGTCAATTTTTTAGAATGTTATCAAGCTAACAGACTAAAAATCTAGAAACATACAGACACACACTCAGTCACATTGGCGAAAATGTAATTTTCGGGTTCAGAAGGTCTGGAAACGTAAACATTTGAGAACAACGTTGGGACGGGGTCAAATTTTGCATTGACCAGAATGTAAAAAAAGAATAATTTTCGAAAAAACAGTTGCATTTTTAAGTAAAAAGATTAATTTTCCAAACGACGATACTAATTTTAAAAAATAGTGGAATTTTGAACAAGAAAATATTTCAGTTGAATTTTAAACAATGCAATATGCATTTTCAAAACAAAAATATGAATTTTCAACGTAAAAGTTAATTTTTTGCCAAAATAGTTGAATTAAAAAAAAAAAAATCAAGAAAACAGTGGAATTTCAAGTTCTCTACTATTGGTAACTCTGGACTAGAAGTTAAAAATTTGCAAGACATAAATTTCTTCGAATTATCTACATTACAAGTGGATTACTCGGGATTACTCTAGCTTAGTATGATATCACACGGCATTATAATTGGATTACTCCAGATCACACTGAATTACGCGGATTACACCGGAGTACCAGTTCACATGATCGAGCAGTCCAGCGGATTACCGGAATTTATTTCCTCCTCGAAGTATTCCTTTTTGTGTCAAAATGACTTCTGATTTGGTGAGGTCCCCCAAGTCGGTCTTTATAAATAAAATTTTTATTTTATTTCAATAATCGCAAATTGCAATTCCAAAAAATAAAAATAAAAGTTCCTATAGGTCAAAAAATTATTTTGAATTTCTTTTAGGTGTTCAGTTTATGGTAGTGAATAATAATATAAAATTAGAAACTAAAAAAAAGTTGTCCTCAGGTAAGTACTTTCTTAAAATTTTCAACAAAAAGGACATTTTTTAAACAAATTTAAAGATGTGCCGAAAATGTCTTCATTTTTAGTCGAAAAAACTTGCCATTCATTTGCAAAAATACAAAAAAAAATTCTTGGTGTGCAAGAACTAAAAATTTATCAAAAAAGGCCCATTGTAATATAAAGCATACTCGTGAGTGAAATAAATCACTCAGAATTTTGAAATACTTTAAAAAATAAGTATCTGGGGGTCCTTCAAGTTGGTTTTTGAAAAAAAATGCTAGTCTTCATGAAAAATTCTCCCTTTTGGAAATAACAATTTTTTTAAAACACCCTAATTGGAATATAGAAATTGGAATTTCAAATCGACCAAGTTTAAAAAACATTAGATTAAGAATTTTGAGGTATGAACATTAGAGCGGAGTGAAAACATTTAAAATAAAGTTGAAATTTATTTAAATAATAATAATTATTTATTTATTTAAATAAAGTTGATATTTTGTATTTTTAGTTTTTTTCCTTGGGCGCGCGTCTGTTGGATCTCGCGCTTCGCGCTCGATAATGTATTTACCTGGCGCTACGTTCTCGGACTTTGTACTTCCCCCAAATTTGTGCATAGACCTTTTAAAATTACAGGTTAAATCATCCACAACCTTCATTTGGTGATTGTGAATTCTCTTTTGTTAAAGCACATTCGGCTTTAACGAACACATTCTTTTCACTTAAGTTGTGCTTCGCACTCGATTTTGTCTAAAGTGCGAACATTTATACATTCCGTTCAACACTATTATATGAAATGCATATTATATTTATTTGCGTACCTCAGTATGGGACTGCTTATTATACAGATATTGTAAAATAATGCACAGATTATATTTTTTATGATAACTCTAATATTTTTGCGTTATTTTTTACTAATTTTTATTCTCAGTACTCTGAAAAATGCATTATATCAATAATTTGATATTATTACAATTGATAATATGCATTGTTATTAAAACAGATGTATTTTAATTTTCTTGTTTTCATAATTTAAAAAAGTGCGCATTCTATGAAAAAAAAACATTTTTTTATTAAACATTTTATTGCACCTTGTGTCGTTTTTCCAAAAACTTGATTTGTTTATTTTCAATGTCATTTTTTACGACCTAAACAAAAAATACGCCTACTATCAAAAAAAATTCATACCAAATTTGTTGATCTTTTTTAGGTGAATAACTTTGGTTAATGAATTTTTTTCGTACCTCGTGTTGTTTTTCCCAAAATTTCATTTTGTTATTGTGAATGCGATCTTTTACGAATGAAACAAAAACTACGCGTCCTATAAAAAAGTAATTCATAAAAAATTTGTAGATAAGTTTTGGGTGAACAAATTTTGTCTCTTCATTTGTTTCGTAGCTTGTGTTGCTCATCCAAAAATTAATTTTTTAATTTTTAATGTACACTTCCGTCGGGAATTGTGCGCACGACTCTTGTGAGCGCTATTCAAAATCACTGCTGACTTGAAACCACGATATTTCAGTAAAACAAAGAGATAAGGCATTTATTTAAAAACACTTGAAAAGCTTATGGAATTCCACATCCAGTGGTACACAGCAAATATTTTTTTGAACTTTTAAAAATGATACAGCACGTGAGAAGTTTAAAAACAAAATTCAAGATTTTCTCAAATTTTCTACTCAATTACTCACAATTGACACAATTACTGTACAATTGAGCTCAGATACCATTGAACATTTTCAATCATATCTCGGGTACCCATGAAGATTTTTTCGGTTTTCCCTAGGTCGTGCTAAAAGTTGAATTCGAGGTAGAAAATTTGAGAAAATCTTGAATTTTGGTTTTATACTTCTCACGTGCTGTATCACAAGAGTCGTGCGCACAATTTCCGACGGCAGTGTAGTTTTTTACGAATAAAACAAAAACTACGCATCCTATCAAAAAATAATTCAAGACAAATTTGTAGATCTATTTTGAGTGCACAATTTTTTTCGATCCATACTTTCTTGTTACGTGTGGAGGTTGACCGCAAAATGGAATTTTTTATTTTTTTATGGTTAAAATCAGAACCGTTGGTCAAAAAATGCTGGTTAACAAACTCGATCTTTCCTTTTGGTCCCTTAAAACGTGTGCCAAAGCACAACCTAATCTGATCAATCTTTCAAAAGTTATCCGGTACATATATTGCAACAACAATGAGGACGACAGACTGACAGACACCATCATTAAACCAGGTTTTTCGGATTCAGGGAGTCACGAAACATAGAAATTTGCAGAAATCCACGATAGTCACTTTTCATATAAAACTAATGTCTTTTCTTTATGATTAGAATGTAAAAAATTAAAAATATTACCGCTAACACTCATTAAGTGTGTCATTACGTTAAAACATCATGTATAAAATCTGAGTCTGTGTCTAATTTAAGTTATCTGCCAATGTAAACTCGCTTAGTCATAGACTTTTATGCTGGCGTAAACAAGTTTTTTTTATAAAAGACGCATTATCTTGCCCTTCAACATCATTTCATTCCGCGATGACACAGTTTCTTTTAAAAATGGCAGCAATATTCAATGTCAGTTTCGTAATACTTTGCGTGGTTTTGTCGCAAGAAATGGTGGTTGCGTTTGATGATAATTTAGGTAAGAGAAATAATAATAACTGTGTTTTTCGAAAAATAAATAAATTTTCAATTGCACAACTTGAAATATAACCATTCCGTGCGTTAAAAAACTCGAAATAGTACCTACCAAATGCCACGTCTTTAGAAAAGGTAACATATGGCCAACCGTTTCTAATCCAAATTGAACCAAATGATTTTATAGGGATATGGTTTAGGACCCCGCGATAATGATAAACCAAAAAAAAAAAAAGAGTTTCTAAATTTTTGGTTTTTGGGAGTTTCTGACATGACGCGTGTCACGTATCTACTACGTTTTGTATATAGGACCTCATATGGATTCCCGTGTAGGTTCCCACTATGGACGAATGCCACGTCTTCAGAAAAGGTAACATATGGCCAACCATTTGTAATCTGAATTAAACCAAATGTTTTTTCATTTAAACCAAATTAAACCAAATTAAACCAAATGTTTTTTCAGAAAAAAAATGTTCTAAATTTTTGTCATTTGGGAGGCTCTAACATGACATATGTCACGTATTTACTACATCAATTCCTTGAATTCCATGAATTTAGTTAATTCCATGAATTTCGTGAATTCCTTCAATTTCATGAATTCCTTAAATTCCTTGAATTCCATAAATTTCGTGATTTTCTTCAATTGCACGAATTCCATCAAAGTTGTGAATCCCGTGAATTCCGTGAATTGTATGAAATCTCTGAATTCCATTAATCCGTGAATTCCATGAATTCCTTGAGTTTCTTAAAATCCATAAATTTCGTGAATTCATTTGATTCTACGAATTCCGCAAATGCTATGAATTCCATGAATTCCATGAATTTCATGAATTTGGTGAGTTCCGTGAATTCTGTGAATTCCTTGAATTCCTTGATTTAGTTGTTGACCGATGATTCTCAGTTCGAGTCTATTTCAATACACAAAACGACCGTATTTTGTTAGAATGGTGCATCAAACTGAAGTGCAATTATTTTGTTGCGTGAACTGTTTTAATACCGAAATAAGTCCTAACTCGAATCCTAGTTTTTACAGTCAAACACAATAATTTTTTCTTATTCGCGTTTATTCTTCGCAAGTCTTCGATTAACGACATATTAATGCAGAAATCTATTTTCCTAATAATTTTGTTTACAGGTTTCTAGGAACGTTTTTATTGAATTCAAGGCTCTTTTCTAAGAAAAAAAGCAATGTTTACACCAAAATTTTTTCTTTAAGTCAGGGCGTCGTAAACTACGTGTGAAACCGCTACAAAATATCGTCGTATTCTACCACAGAAACAACTTCGTATATTACTTCGTTGACTATCCCAATTTCTGACGTAATTTACGACGACGTTTCTGACGTAGCATCCTATGCAGTTTACCACGTTGGCATATTCAACAAGCTACCCTTCAAATGATACGAATAAATTATATAACTTGTATCATTCTTGCAGAATTATCATCAGTTCGTCACAATCGACAAAAGAGAATGGATCCTCTACACGGAAGTATAGTATATCCTGATTTGCCGCCCTTCCTTGCACATAATCTACGTCGAGTGCATTTGACTCAACCCTCCGGAGTCATGATAACAAGGAGTGGTGATTATATTGGTAATGGCTATGCTATACATCCCTATCTCGTCGTAACGCGCAGCCGTTATGTAGATGACGGGCGTAACTATGGTGTTTCAATGTATCTGAAATATGCAAGAAGTTACCAACCTCAACGGGTAGAAACATATTTCCCGCACCCAGATTTACCATTTGTCGTGATTCTGCTCAAAGATCCTCTCCTGTTGGATAACCCTGATCCTTATTGGTTAATAAATTATCCAATTTCAATTCGTCCATGGGCTTATCATGTTGCGGAAGAGTGGATTCGTACGGAGCTACCTAAGTTGCATACCCTTCTCGCACAACCTCTACATGAAATAGATCTTATACATCCAACCGCAGTCCAAATAACAAGCAATGGTGTGCCTACCGGCCTTGGGTTTGCAATACATCCTTATATCGTCATGACGCGCCCTCGCTGCATGGGGCGTAATTATGGTGTTGCAGTGTGTATGGGAACTACAAGAGAGCTGAGCCCTCACCGTAGACAAATTAAATACACGAACATTCATGAAGACGTTGTCGCAATTCTAATGCTTGATCCTATCATGTTAACCCACGATGCATCTGTTGCTTTTTCTGAAGTGGATTTTTCACAAGGAGCTATTGCTTGGGCTCATGGCGTGGCGAAATATTGGAAGCATGCGATGCTGAATAATCCAGCGAATTGTTACCAAGAGAATTCAGTTTGAATTAGTTTGACACGTGATTTGTCGAAAGCAACGCATTAACTTTACCCGTGAGGTCAAGGGCATTCACTTGAATCCGGAAATAGTGGATAATGCGTAAAATTTCAAAAAAGTATACAACTAGGGTGCTCGAAACACTTAATTTTTTAATTCCCCGAAATTTCCCTGATTTCTACCTGAACATTTCTTTATTTCCCCTGACCACTAACATCCAAAGAGGAAGATTTTTAATTTTGTAGTATTTTCAACATAGAATATTAAATAAACAGAATAAAACAATTTTAAAATCTATTTGTTGATTCCAACCAAAAAATAACATATAAAGATGAATTTCCAAACAAAACAGGATAAACTTCAACCGAAAACAGTTGAATTTTCGAACCCGAAAAATTATTTTTTCAACTAAAACAAAAATTCTCATCGAAAAACATAATAGCTGATATTTAAAACAAAATAAAAAACAAAGCATTTTCAACAAAATAGTTAAATTTTCAACCAGAGAGTTAAAATTTCAGAAGCATTATTGAAATTTCAACAAAATAGTCCAATTGACTATTGTAGTAACCATTTCCAGCGTGGTCTGTAAATCTTAAAACGTAAGGATAATTTTCGTTGCAGGTAAAGATTATTCTGAAATCGCCGTAAAGATTACATTTTGTTTATTTGTTGTGTTGTTGGTAGTAAATTAAAACACACGAAAAAAATTCTTCCATTAGAATTTACCCAATTGGTTTGGTAAATGAAGAACATTGCTGCATTGAGATTAAGTTAAAAGTTATTTTAGGATTTAATACAAAATAGAGTTAAAAAATACAAAAGTGTTATGTGAAATCTCAGTTGCCAAAGTGGAAATTCGGAGATGCATTCATTGATATGAAGATTGCATGATGTTCATATCACTATATTATAAAACAATGAAAGTGATGTAAATTTTTATTAAATGAATGATATAAAGTTTTCTTTCGGGCGGTATTGACTATTTATCTCAAAGGAAGTGTAGATTGCGAATTTTTCTTTACGTTAACTAGCGTCGAAACTGAACCGCACATTAAAGCAGTCAAAATATAACTCTTTTGAATCGTCAACATTTGCCATCGAAGATTAAAACATTTTTAATTCTTAAGTTTTTAATTCAAACGCATAATAATTTAGACGTAAAAAATAGAAACTTTTAACCCCTTCCATTTAAATAATTTAAAACTAGATTCCATTTAACTGAAGAATTTTAAAATCTAAACTTTAACAAATTGATTCTGTTCAAAAAATTTAGTTTCAAATGGTTTATTTTTGAATATATTTCATAATTGCGAGTTTTTAATGAACAAACAACTATTGCTAAATATTAAAACTAATTCTTTTTTTTCACTTACAACATTTCAAATGGATTGTGTTATAAATAGAATATTTTAGATTCAAAAAATTTGAATAGGATTTGCGAATAGAAAGCGTTTAATAATGAATCTATCAATTAGCAATTATTAAAAAATTGAAAATAGTTTATAAATTTGTAATCGGACGTTTCAATTTGTTTAATTACTGGGGCTTTCAAATTGAAAAAGTTCAACGTTTTTCACTCGAGCAGCTGTTAGGGTTTAACAATCATTTCTTTATTTATTTTTACAGTTGATCAACCCAAGACTTTTATATCAAAAGATTTGAAATTAAAAAGTTTTTCAGTTTTGATTGTTCAATCTTTCAAAACTGCATAGATTTTTCTGCAATAAATTTGTGAAATTCCTAGCAAAAAATAAATTCACTGTCATTTCTTGGTTTTCCCATTTACAAAAAACACCCGGCCATTTCCGGGTTTCCCGGGCCACCGGCTACATTCAGTAGCTTAAAATTAACACCCACATTATTAAACAATCTCAAGGATAATATCGTTTTCAAAACATAGAACTCTTATCAGTTTTAGATACACATTCTTCAAACTCGAATAATTTTATATAAAAGAAATTACAAGTTTTAGCACTTTAAATCGAATAGCTTCATATTAGTTGAACAGTTATAAGTTTGACATTAAAACATGCGAAATGGAATAACGCCTGATTAAAGATTCGTGAATTAATAGACGCTTTTCAAGAGTTTTACGTGAATTAAATTCGAAACACGCATAAGTTTACCATGAAAATTTAGAAGATTCAATATGAAACAATTCAAGGTACTAAGCTTAATTTTTTTTCAATCTGTCTAATAGCTTAGTGGTGAGCGCGCCCGACTGGTAATCCGAAGAATTTTGTGGTACGATTCCCAACGGAGAGAAGGAGAAAGATCTTTTTCAGAAAATAAAGATTTTTAGTTTAAAAATTCAAACTTGATCTAGTCTGAAAAGACGTTGAGAATTTCTGTTATTTTAGGAGTAACCTTATATCAGTATTGATGATTTCCACTTTCACAGTTGTGAAAGATCTACACATGATGGATCGTTACCAACCCTCATGATAATACAGATTTCTGCTAATTTGTTTAATCTTTTTTATGCATATTTAATCTTTTTGGCTTAGAAATCATTTGTTTGGTTAAAAATTGAACCATTTCGTTGAATTTTTTTTTTATTTGGTTAAAAATGTATTTATGTAACATAAAATGATATAACTATATTTTTTGTTTAAAATTAGTCTTTTTTAGTTAAAAAAACTACGCATCCTATCAAAAAATAATTCAAGACAAACTCGTAGATCTATTTTAAGTGCACAATTTTTGTGGATCCATAGTTTTTTGTTACGTGCATAGGTTAAACGCAAAATGGAATTTTTTTTTGTGATTAAAATCAGAACCGTTGGTCACAAAGTGCTGGTTGCCAAACTCGATCTTTCTTTTGGTCCCTAAAAACGTGTGCCAAAGCACAACCTAATCTGATCAGTCTTTCAAAAGTTATCCGGTACACATATGACGACAACAATGACGACGACAGACTGATAGACACCATCGTAAAACCTGTTTTTTACAAAACATCATGTATTCAATCTCAGTGTGTCTATAATGTAAGTTATTTACTAATGTAAACTCACCTAGTCATACAATTCGATGCTGGCGTAACCAGACGCATTATCTTGCCCTTCACCATCAGTTTCATTCCGCGATGACACAGTTTCACTTAAAAATGTCAGCAATATTCAATGTCAGGTTCCTAATACTTTGTGCGGTTTTGTCGCAAGAAGTGGTGGTTGCATTTGATGATAATTTAGGTAAGTGAAATAATAATATTTCTGTTGTTCGGAAACTAAATCAATGTTCACTTGCGCCACTTAAAATTGTAACCATCCGTGCGTCGAAAAACTCGAAACAGTACCTACCAAATGCCACGTCTTTAGAAAAGGTAACATATGGCCAATCGTTTCTAATCCGAATTAAAGCAAGTGGTTTTACAGGGATATGATTTAGGACCCCGCGATAAACATAAGCCCGACAGAAAATCGATTTTCTAAATTTTGTGTGTTTAGGAGGTTTCGACATGACACGCGGCACGTATCTACTACGATACGTATAGGATTCCATGAGGATTCCTGTGTATGTTGTCACATATATTTCTATATGGGATCTCACGTATATTCTTATATCATTTCGTGTCCCAATTTTGCCATCCAACCTTATATAGGAATTCATGTGGATTTCAATAAAGATCCACATATGGACAAATGCCACGTCCTCAAAAAACGTAACATATGGCCAACCATTTCTAATCCGAATTAAACCAAATGGTTTTACCGAGATATGATTTAGGACCCCGTGATATATATGAGCCAAACAAGAACAAGATTATCAAATTTTTAAAGTTAGGAAGGTTCTGACATGACACGTGTCACGTATCTACTACGATACGTAAAGGATCCCATATAGATTATCGTGTAGGTTCCTACATATGTTCCTATATGGGATCCCACCTAGATTTCTATATCATTTTGTTTCCAAATTTGGCCATTCAACTTTATATAGGAATTCATGTGGATTCACATATAGATTCACATATGGGCAAATGCCACGTTTTCAGAAAAGGTAACATATGGCCAACTACTTCTGATCCGAGTTAAACCTAAGCGGGTACACTCTTATAGCGCTCTGCAAGCGCGGGTCACAAGTTTGAGAGCGCCTAGGGCGCGCACCTGTTGGATATCGCTCTTCGTGCTCGATAATGTATTTACCTCCTGCTACGCGCTCGGTGAATTAGTGAATACAAACAATTTTTCCATTGAACATTTCATTATACCTTGTGTCTAAACTTTTAATTGTTTTTTTTTATGTCCTTTTTCACGATTAAAACAAAAACTAGGCGCCCTAAAAAAATGATTGAAAACAAATTTGTAGATCTCTTTCGGGTCAACAAATGTCATTTACTTATTTTTGTCGAATCTTCTCTTAATTTTCCAAAAACTTCATTAAAAAAAAATTGTTAATGTTATTTTTTTAAACAACAAATACGCAGCCCGCTGGCAAATAATTACTACAAATGTGTAGATCTTTCTTGTGTAAACAAGTTTTGTCTAATCATTGTTTTCGAGTCATGTGCCGATTTTCTAAAAAATTTAATTACAAAATTTTCAATGTTATTTATCTCGAATAAAACTAAAACCACGCTTTCTATAAAAAAATGATTGATAACAAATTTGTAGATCTTTTTCAACTTTACAATTTTTGACGATTCACCTTTTTTTGCATCTTGCATAGTTTGACCGCCAAATTGAATTTTTTATTTTTCATTATGTTTTCTGCGGTATAATTTGATCTTTTGATTTTTATAGAAAATTCAAGAAGCTGTTTTGATAATCTCATAGGGCTTTCCAAAACTAACGTTTTTCTTTTCTAGACTTTTTTTCATATCGGGCATTGCTTGGCTTAAAATTTTCATTTTCTATTGACTTTTTCAATTTTGTAAATCCTATAATTCTGACAAGTTTCCCTTTATTGAAAAAAGGCATAAAGATATATAAACAGATATATAAACATACATACATACATACAGGCCGACAGACATACATAAACCTTCGGAAAAATCTTCCTAATGACTCAGGGGGTCTCAAAACGTGGAGAGTAATGGGTTCGTTCCTGCAGTCATCTGTAAACCAGTTGTCGCCACCACTGGGCAGGTGCGCGTCGCCGTTAATCCATTCCTTTTTCGCGGATAGGCTAACTCGATACTTCTTGTCAAAAAGGTAGCGAGTGGCCATTTCGTCTTTGGGCATGTTCAGGGTCGGCCTCCTTGTTACGTCGACTATGATCTTCACTGCTGTCGAGATCCTTCTGTCATTTACCAAAATTTAGTGCCGCCAGTGCCATCGTGGGTGTTGACTTCGAGGCACCAGTGATGCCTGTCAAACTCAGTCCCCTGATCCTTTCTAGTCGAGACTTCACAGTGGGCAGCTCGACCATGCTCCAGCAGACCACCGCCGCATAGGTTAGCCTGGGTCGAAAGATCGCTGTGTAGATCCACATGAGTGTCTTCCGTTTCAAGCCCCAGCTTTCCCCTATGGCTCTCCTACAGAGCCATAGAGTCGATGCTAGCTTCTTGCACTTTTTTTCCAGGTGCTCGTTCCATAACAGCTTCTTATTCAGAATTACTCCTAGTTATTTAGCTCGTTCTTTGATTTCCAGTTGTTGTCCTCCAAGTTTCTGTGTACTCGTGGTTCCCCACTTGTACCTACTGGTTAAAACAACCGCGTCTTTCTTACTCAGATTGACCGATAGTCCAGTTTTCTTGCACCATAAATCCACTATCATCAGTGCTTGCTGCATTACTCCGGAGAGCGCATCCTGATGCTGACCGCGCCCGATAAGCAGTATATCGTCCGCGATGCCTATGACGTGGTGCCCCTGACTCGAGAGTAGACGAAGCAGTTCATCCACTACTAGGCACCACAGAAAGGGCGATAAAACTCCTCCCTGTAGACATCCCGAATCAACGATTCTACATAAAGTGGTATCACCCTTAGTCGTAATTAGATTCATGTTGGCCAACATGTGGCACGTCCATTCCATGACGGCAGTAGGCACACCATGTGTGATCATGTCCGCCCTGATCACCTCTCCAGAGCT
Organism: Andricus kollari; assembly: GCA_932074435.1. Taxonomy (NCBI): domain Eukaryota; kingdom Metazoa; phylum Arthropoda; class Insecta; order Hymenoptera; family Cynipidae; genus Andricus; species Andricus kollari. The sequence continues at coordinate 5,414 of CAKNWW010350488.1, read as the reverse complement.
GTTGGTAAAGGCTCCTTTGATGCCCATAAAGGTTCCAATCGCGAGGCCTTTCTCTTCAGTTGTCCTTCAATTAGGTTTACTGCTCCGCTTAGGGCCGTCTCTATCGAGTGTCCAGCCCTATAGGCGTAATGCTCTTTGTGAAATGGCCTTCTTGACAAGACCTTATCGCGGATATATCTATCCACAAGTCCTTCCACTGTCCTTGGTAGGAAAAATGTTAGGCTAATGGGATCAAAATCCTTGCGTAAGGTATAACCGATCCTACCAACGTCAGCCTAGCCCTAGCAAGTCTCAGTAGCGGCTCTATGCTGGTCTCTCCAGCCCTCTGTAAGAACACTGGATGTATGGCATCTGGGCCAGGAGACTTGTAAGGGCTGAAGGACTTCAGGGCCCACCTGACCCTGGTAGGGGCGACAATCTCGTTGGCTAGCCTCCTTTTCGGGCTCAGTTGGGCCGCAGGCGACTTTGGTTGCCTCTGAGGTGCCGTCTCCACTTCTCCAAACTTTGAAAAGCCCGGGAAATTTGCCTTGATCAGGGTAGCCAAGGTATCCCCGTCCGACTCTCAGTAACCCTCGTTGGACAATTTCAGAGTGCCGAGAATAGCGTCCGGATTTAGAGAAAGCAGCTTATCCAGTCTAGCCAGCTCAGCTGCCTTCTCGATGTAAGTGCAAAGGTTGTTTCAGCTCTCTTGCGTTGCCTTACGTATTGCATCCCTGTATTCATCCCTCATCGTTGTGAATTAGGTCCACAGTTCCTTCGTTTGGCCAGTTCTGCCACAATTACTTTCATAAGTAGCTTTGATGACTTCCGTCTCGAATTGACCTGGGTACCTTTGAAAGTGCACAGCTTAGCTTCATGGAAAACTGATCCTAGTCCGTTCTTCTTGGATTTCTGACCCATTTGGGGCCACCGGGTACAATGGATTTCAACACGGAATCTGTCTGTAAGTGATCTGAGAGAGTGGGTTCATCTGAATGTCTCCACATCTTGATGTTATCTCTAAAACTACTGGTATAGAAACTGATGTCAATGACTTCCTCCCTGACCTTCGCCAGTATGCAGACCCTTGGTTTGGCCCCCTTGAGGTTCCTATAAGAAAAAAGACCAACCCCCCCCTAATCCCCTTATGGTATCTCGAGATTCATTAGAAAAAATTAGAATCCAATGTGGTATTCCATGCATAGGAATAATGCCTAGTTTTTCACACACACGCAGCGATATAGGATTCCATATGAATTTTTGATTATGTCCCCATATGAGTTCATAATATAAAGCCCTATGTGGAGATTTTCAGTAGGGATATTCCAGTTTCTAGTCGTAAATGGCCACCCGGGTAAAAAAATGTTGGTATGGGATTGATCTAGGAAAACATCTGGGAAATCGTATGGGAGTGATCTCTCAGATAGTATAGTAAAAGTATGGCATATGAGACGATCCCATACTTCATGTATATTTGAATAAAGTATAGTGGATGTATGTCTTAAATATAGCTAAAGTATAACAATGTATGGTTGAAGTATAGGGAAAGTATTTTTAAAGTATATCTGAGAACTATAGCTTCAGTATATCTGAAGTATAGATAAAGTATAGCTGAGGTTCAGTCAAAGTATGGCTGAAGTATATCTTCAAGTATAGCTTAAGTATGTATATTATGTCTAAAGTATAGGAAAAGTATGCCTGTAGTAGTTATAGCCGTATTATTACTGCTGAGAGATACTCGGTTATCTGAAATACATGAAAATAGAGATCCAGAATCATGATTTTCACAATGTGAAATAATATAGTTTGTCAATTCTCAAATAAGTAAAATGTTAATTGTAACATAAATTGTTTAACTTTATATTATACGTAATTCAATCCTAAACATTTCACCTAAGTAATAATTTTATTAAACCTTTTTATGCTATTAATATTATGTTTAGAAATCAAAGGTTCTGGATCTCTTACCAATATATATATGACATAAGAATCATATCACTTTTTTCTAATATCCTCACGAACAATATTCAAAAAATATTTGACTCACAAAATCACTTTAATCGTGAACTTTTTAAATTTTTGTTTGATCTGTCATTTATGATACATTATGTTTTATCCCGTTGCTAGGGTATCTTGAAGAACAATTGAGTGCAATTCTATTTCCGATACTTCTACCATGCCTAAGTATAAATGAAGTATAATCTGTACTTCAATTATACTTGAGTATAGATGAATTATAGCCTATACTTTAGATAGACTTAAGTATAGATGAAGTAATTATATTATCCATACTATATATATATATATATATATATCCCATACTTCAGCTATATTTCATCTATACTTCAGCTGTACTTCAGCCATACTTAAGCTATACTTTCGATATACTTTATCTATACTATTTCAATATACTTGAAGAAGGGATCGTCTCATTTACCATACATTTTTTATACCTTGGAAAGTCAATGATTGATCACTCCCATACTTACGATTTTTACTCGGGCATGCATAGTTTTCAATTAGCCATAATATGTGGTACACATTCTCGTCGTGACAGTCGTGCTACGCGCTTGACTTTTGACAGAGATTTTGAAATGTATATATTTATTTTATGAACAACCTTACAACAAAAACCTGAATTCCTTTCTTCGGACATTCTTCCCTATCTTGCGTTGTTATTTTTTATGGATAACACAACATATCCTACAAGTTTTCTTTCAGGCGTTATACGTATCTCGCATCTTTTACCTGAAATTTCTCCTAAAGCGTTTCCTCATATTACGCGTCGTTTTGCTCAAAATTCAAATTTTCAATTTTTTTAGAGTATTTTCGGAAAATAAACCCAAAACGACAAGCGCTGTCAAAAGATGGTTTGAGTTAATTTTGTAGGACATTTTAAAAGCAGCAATTCATAGAATTCAAGGAATGCAAAAAATTAAGAGAATTCCAAGGTTTCCGGGAATGCAGGGAATTCCGAGAATTCAGATATGTCAAGGGATTCAGAGAATTCAGAGAATTTACGGAATTTAGAAAATTCAGAGAATTCAGGAAATTCAGGGATTTTAGAGAATTCAGGGAATCCATAGAATTAAGAGAATTTGGGGAGCTCAGAGAATTCAGAGAATGTAAGGATTTTAGAGAATGCAGGGAATTCAGAGGATTCAGAGAATTCAGATAATTCAGTGAGCTCAGATAATTCAATGAATTAAGGGAATTCAGAGAATTTAAGGATTTCATAGAATTCAGAGAACTCAGTGATTTCAGAGAATTCTAAGTGTAAGCACCAAATTGTTCTATCCGCGGATCGTGCGGCGCAATGTTGCATACTGTTTTCACACTCTTTCCTTCCATGGACATAGGTATAGGAGCAGATTAGCCGCATGCTCTCTAACTTGGGCGCGGGGTTTTACTGGTGAGTGACGGAGAGAGGTCGACCATATTGGACTGCGAAAGCATGGGGAGCATGTGATAGAAAGAAAATAGCCTACTATTTCTCACGCAATCTCGATTTAGCACATCCAGATGACAGACCGCCCCGCTCGTAACTTCAATCCCGCTACGATATGCCTAGTCCTTTTCTATTCCTACGTCCATGTTTCTTATCAGACAAGAAAATATTTTTGTATTATTCGCGTTAATTTCAAGGCTCATTTCTTTTCATGTTAGTATTGAGTCTGCTCAACATTCTTGGCAAGCCTTCGATTAAAGACGCATTAATGCCAAAATCTATTTTGATTATGATTTTATTTACTGGTTTCTAGGAAAGTTTTTATTAAACTTAAGGCTCTTTTTTAATAAAAAAGCAATGTTTACACGAAATTCTTGTTTAACTCACGGCGTCGTAAACTACGTCTGAAACTACGAGAAAACATCGTCGTATTCTACTTCGGATACAACTACGTTTATTACGTCGTTAACTATCCCAACTTCCGACGTAATTTACGACCTCGTTTCTGACGTAGCATCCTATGCAGCTTACGAAGTTGAAACTTACAACAGGCTACTCTTCAAATAATACTAATAAATTACATAACTTGTATCATTCTTGCAGAATTATCATCAGTTCCTCACCATCGACAAAAGCGAATGGAGGCTTTATATGGAACTGTAAAAAACAATGATTTGCCACCCTTGCTTGCACATAATCTACGTGAGGTGCATATGACTGAACCCTCCGCAGTCATGATAACAAGGAATGGTGAATCTATTGGCAATGGCTACGCAATACATCCGTATCTCGTCGTGACGTCGCGTGTCTTTATAGGCAATGGGCTCAACTATGGTGTTTCAATGTATCTGAAATATAGAAGAATTTACCAACCTCAACGGGTAGAAACATATTACCCACACCCAGATTTACCATATGCCGTGATCTTACTTAAAGATCCTCTCCTTTTGGATAACCCTGAACCAGGTGGCTTACCAAATTATTACCCAATTTCAATTCGTCCATGGGCTCATCATGTAGCGGAAGAGTGGATTCGTACGGAGTTACCTAAGATGCATACCCTTCTCGCACAAAATCTACATGAATTACATTTTGACCATCCAACCGCAGTCCAGATAACAAGCAATGGTGTGCCTACCGGCCTTGGGTTTGCAATACATCCTTACATCGTCATGACGCGGCCTGGCTACTTGAGGCGTAATTATGGTGTAACATTGCGTATGGAAACTACATGAGAGCTGAGCCCTCACCGTAAACAAATTCAATACACGAGAATTCATGAAGACGTTGTCGTAATTCTGATGCTGGATCCTATATTGCTAACACAGGATGCACCTGGTGCTCTCTCTTATTCAAATTACTCAATCAAAGCTACTGCTTGGGCTCGCGCTAAGGCAGAAAGGTGGATGCGTACAAGGCTGAAACAAGTGAATTATTACCATGAGAATTTAGCCTGAATTTTTTTTTGGCGCGTTATCTGTCGAAAGCAACGTATTAAAGTTACTCGTGAGGTCAAAGGCATTCATTTGAATCAGGGAATAATGGATACTGCGTGAAAGTTTAAGAGAGTATACAACTAGGGTGTCCGCAACACTTGATTTTTTAAATTCCCTGAATTTTCCCTGATTTCTATCTGAACAGTTCTTTATTTTCCCTGATCATTAGCATTCAGACTAGATTTTTAATTTTGTAATATTTTGAACATAGAATTTTTAATAAACAGAATAAAATAAGTTTAAAATCTGTTTGTTTTGATTTCAACCAAAAATAACCTATAAAGATGAATTTCTGAACAAAACAATTGAAACTTCAACCGAAAACAGTTGAATTTGCAAACCCGAAAAATTAATTTTTCAACTAAAAGAAAAATTTTCAACGGGAAACATAATAGCTGATATTAAAAATTTAAAAAAAAAACAACGAATTTTGAAAAAAATGGTTCAATTTTCAACAAAAGAGTTGAAATTTCAGAAGCATTATTGAAATT